>SKCR01036102.1:5000-30233 GCA_019454045.1 Zanthoxylum bungeanum
AGAGCTAAGGTATCGTTCCCTGCTCTGATACCATGTAAAGAAGGAAAATATTGTTTGCCTTTTGAATAATTTTATTGAATCAGGAAACATGATTTTATACAAGAGATTTCCTACAATCACGCTAATCTATTCTAGGTAATTTAAATATAAAAAGAAACTCAACAAATATACAACTAATACAATATATTTGAATGGTAAGATATTATTGCTTTCCTTCTCAACACCCACAATGCCAAGCAAGGGCGCCCCCACACACAAACGATGCTTTAGAGAAACCTATGTAAGAAATTAACAGTGACTCAGTGAGTGAGCGACATATCGAAACGTGCGTTACATGCGTGAAACTTTAAAAAACAAAAACAAAAACAAAAATAAGTTACAGGAGGGTTAGAGCTTGAATTTCGTGGTACGTTAGTTTGGCTGTTGTGTTACAAAACCGATGTTGTTCTTTTGTCTTTTTATGCCTCGTTTAGGATTGGATTTCTTTATAGGGAAATGCTAACGATTGCCCTTGGGGCATTCGTTAAGGATTCATTTTAGGAAAGTTTTTATGAAAAAACGGAAAAATAATTAATGTTTTGACAATTTTTTACATTTCCCATAAAAAATGATGTGAAAAATTTTCAAAAATTGATCATTAACGAATGCCCTTAGGGCACTCGTTAGCATGACCCTTCTTTATATTATATTATATTTTACATTATATTGATTAATTAAATAAGATTTTGCATTATCGATGTAATTATGGATTATCAAATTGTGTATTGAGAACACAAGCTTGAGTACATGTACAAACAAATTAGAATTTATGATCTTGGTCTTGGCACGTGTTATGATTTATATAATTAATTTAGCTTAATTAAGATTTGGAGGCCGCAATTGGTCTGCAAGCGATTTGAATTTTTAAACAACGGTCAATCGTGATAAATTTTTAGATGGAATGGAACGGTTAAATATGTCATAATCTTTTAATTTTTTTGGATAATTGGGATGTCTGTGTTAATTTACGTGCATTTTCACTAATTATCGGGATATGTGTTACATGTCTTCAGAAATTTCTCAGCACATATTAGGATAAGTCATTGGCTTTTTACACTAGGGGGTATACCCCCAAAAAAATACATCTAGTATGATTCAAATCTTAAATTTAAGAGAACAAACCACTTAAATCCAATATATTTAGCAGTCAGACAACCTCTCGGGATTTCATATTCTTATTTTATCTTACCTAAGACTTTTTCCATATAATATTTTACTAGTCACACAAAAGGATTGGTCTTATTTGAAAGTGTTATTTTACCTGTAATCTTAAATCTAATAATAAAACCATAAATTATTTTTGTACAAATTATAATCTTACAGTTATGTGATGAAAAAATGTGGTGAATAAATGTGTGATTTTTTTTTTTTAAATGTTGGAAATCTCGCTGTAAAATTATCTGATCCAGATTTAAATATAATAAATAAAACCCCCGATTATCCCATATTTTTACAAGAAATGCAGGATTCGAACCCAGTACCTATAAACCAAGTTCTAATCTTTTTGCCATCAAGTTACAACCCTTTGGGCAAATAAATGTGTGTGATAACTAGTGAGATGTAAAAATACTTTAGTTAACGCTAAATATTGTTTGATAAATAACATCAAATGTTGATGCTGCAGTTGATAAAGCTTGGAGATTGGCAGGATAGGGAGTTGCTGTTAAAAATTTGAACGGAAAAATTATGGTTGCTGCTGGAAGTAAGACGGATGATGTTGAATTTGCAGAAGAGTGTGTTGTGAAATCACGATCACTCTTGGAAGTGTTTGAGGAAAAACCAAATTCGTATTATTACTATCAAGAATAATACACAAGTTTTACACAAATAAAACTCACAAAAAACCTCACACTTTTCTCTAATCTTTCTACTCTCACTGGGATTCTGCCAATGGCCTCAAAATGCTCAGATTTATAGTGCTGTGAAAACGTGTGCACTGTTCACACGTTTTCACAGCTTGCTTCCACACACCTCACACACTTGCATGAGTTGGCTTCCTTTCACAGCCACTTTCGGTGGACAAGGGTTTACAGCTTGCTGAAGCTGGCAACCAACAAATCTCCCCCTCGGTGAAGATTTCTCAAAATCTGAGCCGACCATCGATTATCCAAAAACGGATCCTTCAAAGGATCCTCCACTGGCTGCATCTGTATGACTGCCTACGTACCCCGAGTTGGGATCAAGCCAATCGTAGTTCTCTGTATCATCTGACAGCTATCCCGGTTATGTCTCTGCACAACTCTAGCTTGTCCCGATCATTGTTCCTCTGTTGACATGTCGGCTGTGTCTCTGCACAACACACTTCACTGCATCTATGTACAGTATTCTCCTGCTATGTCTCTGCATAGTACAATCCACTGTGTCTATGCACAATAATCTTCTGTCATGTTTCTTCACTCATTTGTTCTTCAGTGCCTTTTTGCCTTTGGGAAACTCTCTGGCTCCCCCACATCAGTAAGCAGAATATATTCGAATCCCGGATATCTGGTTGATGGAATCCTGCCTCGCTCAGATCTTCTTGTCTGAGGTCCACTGGTTTCAGGAGTTCTATCATCATCCATCTCTGTGAATGATCTTGCAGCTTCTAGTGGAGTGAGTTGCGACTCCCCCTGCTCAACACTTTCTTCTGTAATCTCCGATGGAACAGGTCGTGTCTCCCCCTGCTCAACATCTCTATCTGCCTCCTCTGGTTCTGCTTCTGGAATTTCCTCGTGCACCCTATCTGTGGCCAATTGTGCTGGTGCTGGGTCTGGATTTCTGTTGGCACTGGAATTGGAAGACATTATGGGCATTTCAATGTCTTCAATTGTTCGGTCTTCAAGAAACTCTACTTTCTGGCTTCTGATGACCATCTTCTCATTCGGATCTCATAGTCTGTATCCAAATTCTTTATCTCCATGGCCTAAGAATATACATGGAGTTGTCCTTGCATCGAGCTTCTCCCTGAGCTCATCGGATACATGTACAACGGCTAAACAACCGAATACTCTAGAGTGAGTGTAGGAGGGATTCTTACCAGACCACACTTTCTCCGGAATCTCCAAGTTCAACGGTTCAGTTGGTGATCTGTTTATCAGGTAACAGGCAGCACGAACAGCTTCTCCCCAGAATGGCTTTGGCAGCTTAGCCATACTGATCATTCCTCTGACTTTCTCCATAATGGTGCAGTTCATTCTCGCAGCGACACCATTATGTTGTGGTGTGTGTGTAACAGTTCTCTCATGTCGAATCCCGTGTCTCCAGCAGTAGGCTTCGAACTCTCTGGAACTGTACTTGCCTCCATCGTCTGTACGAAGGCACTTCAGCTTCTTCCCTGTTTCATGCTCTACCATGGCGTGGAACAGCTTGAATTGATCTAGGACCTGATCCTTCGTCTTGAGGAAATACACCCAGATTTTCCGTGAAGCATCATCGATGAAAGTCAGAAAATACTTGTTACCGCCCAATGAATCAACCTCCAAGGGACCACAAACATCAGAGTGCACCAGACTGAGCAACTGATCTTCTCTCTGAAGAGAAATCAAATGAGACTCTGCGTTGCTTACCAATCGAGTAGTGGTTGCAAGGACCTCGTGCAGCATCCTTGGTAAGCTCCTTCTTGTTCAGGGTAGACAACCCTCTCCCACTCATGTGTCCGAGTCTCTGGTTCCACAGATTTTGAGAAGCCTCTTTTTCAGCTACATTGAGGCTGTCTGCACAAATCTTCACATGAGTCTTGTATAGTGCGCCGCAAGCATGTCCTCGGGCGACAATCATGACACCTTTCGTCATTCTCCATGTGCCATTTCTGAAGTGATTTTCATAGCCCTGTTTGTCAAGAGCTATCCCCGATAGTACATTCAGCCGAAGTTCTGGAACATGCAGGACATCCTTCAAGATCAATGTACACCCGACATTTGTCCGCAACTGAATATCACCAATTCCTACTATCCCAGAGGAACTGATATTTCCCATCTTCACTGCTCCAAAGTCTCCTGCTTTGTATGTTGTGAAGAAATCTCTGTGAGGAGTGACGTGGTAGGATGCTGCAGTATCTACCACCCACTCAACATCTTGGGTTGCGTTGTGAAGGCATGTCTCTTCCTGTATGGAGCATATTGCTACATCTGCTTGGACAACGACCAATGTCTCTCCTTCGTCATTCTTCGGCTGGTGATTGCCTTCTCTTTGCTCTCGTTGCAGTTTTCGGCAATTCTTCTTTAGGTGGCCTACAATGCCACAATGGTAGCACTTATAGGTAGGCTTCCTTCCATCTGAGGATCTACCCCTGGTTGTGCTTTTGCCTCTCTCTCCGTCTCTTCCTTGATGTCTTCCTCGAGTCTCTGTGATGAAAGCTTCTGTCTGTTCTGAGCCAACATCTTTTCTCCTGAACTCCTCATTCGACAGGGCATCTTTTACCATAGGCATGGTAACTTTACCTCCTGAAGCGGAATTGCTGAGAGTAACCACCAATGTCTCCCAGCTATCAGGAAGGGAACTGAGTAGTAAGAGAGCTTGTATTTCATCTCCCAGCTGCATGTCTACTGCAGACAACTGGTTCACCAGGCTCTGAAACTTGTTGGTGTGTTCCGCAACGGAAGTTCCACTCCGTAGCTTCAGGTTCACCAAACGCCTCATTAACAGGGCTTTATTCTGAGCTGTCTTGGCCTGGAACATGTCTTCCAGCTTTATCCACATCCTGTAAGCATCTGAATCTTGTGCTACATGGTGGAAGACATTGTGACCGATCCACTGCCTTATCTGACCCAAAGTTCTGTTGTTGAGTTTCTTCCAGTCACACTCCTTAACAGACTCTGGTTTCACTCCCTTCAACTCGATGACATCAAACAAATCTTTACAGTGCAAGAAATCTATCATCCGAGGTCTCCAGAGGGAGTAATTAGTGGCAGCCAATTTAATCATTGCACCAGAATGAGAATCCTCCAACTCCATTTTAAGTTTTAAATTTTAAAATGGGAATACCCTAAAATAAGGACTGAATTTCACAAATCCGAGGTCACCGTTGCGTCCGGAACGGTCGAAAATGGTGGAATATACACTTCGTTGGTCTAAATCCGACACATGGGCTGATTTGTAAATTCTTAAAAGTTCTGGGGCAAAACTGTAAATTTCAAAACTTCAGGGGGCTAAATGAAATTTACCATGCTGCTGACGTGTCGCTGACGTGGCAGTGCTGACGTGGCAATGTGGGACTGGATGGCTGACGTGGCAGACATGTGGCGCTGATGTGGCGGATGACGTGACCGATGACGTGTCTGCTGACTGGGCGCTGACGTGGCGGCTGACTGGGCGCTGACTGTGCGCTGACGTGGCGCCACGTGTGTCGTCTTCAACCTTCAGCAGCGCGTGTGGCGCGTGGAGCGCGTGAGGGCGCGTCGGCAGCTCTCTGGAAGGCGCGTGCATCACGTGCGGCCTGCTGGGACGTCGGTTCGGTCGCCGGAAAATACCACCGTGCTCGTCTCGACGTGAACTAGCTGATGGTGCCCTCAAAATGAATTTTTGACAACTTTTCCGGAACTCGAATTTTCCGAACCAAGCTCCGTTCTTCGGTTTTTCGATCCCAATGAAGAACCAAAGCTCTGATACCACTTGTTGTGAAATCACGATCACTCTTGGAAGTTTTTGAGGAAAAACCAAATTCGTATTATTACTATCAAGAATAATACACAAGTTTTACACAAATAAAACTCACAAAAAACCTCACACTTCTCTCTAATCTTTCTACTCTCACTGGGATTCTGCCAATGGCCTCAAAATGCTCAGATTTATAGTGCTGTGAAAACGTGTGCACTGTTCACACGTTTTCACAGCTTGCTTCCACACACACCTCACACACTTGCATGAGTTGGCTTCCTTTCACAGCCACTTTCGGTGGACAAGGGTTTACAGCTTGCTGAAGCTGGCAACCAACAGAGTGAGGGATGATTTCTTCAGTCATTGAATCAGACTCTAAGAACATGGTAAATTTAGTCAATGGCAGTGAAATTAAGTAGCTCAAAAGAGATTTGTTGGGTAATTATAAAAGATGATTAAGAATAAATAGATGTTTAAAGTTGATTTTAATCCAACAACTTGTAACTTAGCTGCTCATAATTAGTTAGCTAATTAATATGACCGAACATGTTTATATTCCTTAGGCTACTAAAACTTGAATCTATCGATGGTTGTTGAAGATGATCGTATGTTTGAGAAGTTATTTACTGGATGTCCTTCCATTGAGCAATCTTGAAGACTGAATTAAGATCACTGAATTGAATGTTCATGTAGTAATTATTGCTGCACTATCTAGATGATGTGATTTCTAAAAATCTAAAACGCCTAAACTTATTTCAGCTTTCTATAACAGATGAGTGCCTTTGCAATGAAATACTTAAAACTTCCATTCCATGCCTTGAACTCCTGAGCATAAGGAGATGTGACCTGTTCTGTTGAGGGGCTACAGCTCTATGTACTCTAATGATCTTGAAGGTATCTCTTCAAGCCTTTAACATTCTTGCAATGTAGTAATGATCTTGAAGGTATCTCTTCTGCCATAAACAATTTCTAGTGCTACCACAAGCCACTTTCCACTTGACATTCTTTTGTGTTAATGATAATACACCAGGATAGGGACGCCTCGCCGGACAGGAAATAAAATAAAATTGAACTTGCTCGAAGATGGCTATCTTCAAGCAATGAAGCTAGTAACTTTGCTTGAAGCAGCCTTAAACTTGTTTCTGTTACAAGCCTGCATCAATGGACTCTTATACAATGATGCATTGATTTTAATTTGAAATGATTTCATATGTGAAATTTAAGACAGATTCTCTTTTTCTTTCAGTCATTGCAATGCCATACACTAACAAACACACAAAATTGAAAAACGAAAAGAGACTCTGCTTTTAGTACCATGTGCCCTTCTGCATTTTGCAGCCAAATGCTTAGAGATTTGAATGCCTTCTTGTTTTTTTTTTTTTTTTTTCCACTTTTTACTTCATCAAAAGTTTGGGTGTGGACTACTACAATGGTGTATTGTTAAAAGAATAGTGAAAAAATTTAGCCATAAATAAATTTTTCAGCAAACGTTTACATTTTTAAAAATATGAACTAAGATAATACTATTTGATTGTAAATACAATGTTAAATGTAACTAGAATTATATTGTTTTGCTTCAAATCTGGAAAGAAAAATCTTTTTATATTGAATCCCAAATTGGGTTGCATATTAAATGAATAGGAGGTGACTCTTGAAATATTGTACAATTTGCTTGTGGCAGTGTTTTCTAGTACTATCATTGATACTGTAAACAATAAATGAATAGAACATAACCCATAGGAGAAAAATGTTCAAATTTTTTTCTTGGCTTCCATTGAGTAAATTGGTAGATTCTTTCGTACAATGAAAAAGGAATCCAAGTAGAGATTTTTATTTATTATTTATTTTTAATGATTTTGATAGTTGACCAATCTCGCAAATCATGTGACCTTCACTAGCCTTTCAACCAAATTATTCATATGCTCACATTGTATGATGGTACCCTCTTGTTCCAATGGTATTCTCGTAATCATGATCACAAACATGCAAGAGTTTTGGTATTTTTGAATTTGATTATTGGTTATTAAGAACTATAATATTCATTAATTATAATATTAAACAAGTTTTGTGAATCCCCTTGGTCAATGTCAACTTCAGTTGGGATTTTTTTTCAATAGAAATGATCCATTTCCACACAATATAATGTTATTGCCTTAGGTTAACTGTAGGTGATCGATTTTACTTTAGACTAATTTTTTGGAAAAAGAATCTTCTTTGTATAATCCAAAAATCCAAAAATAAAAATTATGTATTTATATTGATTAGCTCAAATTGAGCATTGCTATTTTCTCTGAAGGACATGCTCAATAGGCCAACAGATTACTCAACAAACAGTGAAGTATTATTTTACCAGTTTGAACATTCCCTTCAGAGAAAACAACATTTTCCTTACAAATTTAGTGAGATAAATTCACTCAATTACTTGATTATATATGTTTAACTATCAATACCAGTAAAAAACTCTATAAGATTGTTTCATTGAATCCATGCCTAGTCACAGCACATAATGAATAAGAAAATTGAACAATGACTGAAACAGACAGAGAGAGAAGATATATAGTTGTTGCTTTGATGAATGATAGGGAAATGGTGGCAGTAGGTCACATGCATATCTCACAGAGATAGGGCAGCACAGTTAGATACTTTCACCTGTCAGGGAAAATAAAATTACAAAATACAAATGTCACCTTCAATGGCCAATTTTTTAACATCTCTTTTTCTTTCAATTTGTTATGCTTTGGCTTCTTTCCTCTTGGAATGTGTGCTTAGAATCTCCCCCTTTCCCTCCCTTTTTCCCTCTACTCTTTCATCATTTTTCGTTTTCATTTAACATACCAACTAGATTTTGCTCTCTGATTTATGAAGCCACCCCATATTTTGCTAGCTACCCATTACATCCACTTTCTCCAAAAGCACTCATGATTCTTTAAATAATTCACTCATGATTCCAAAGCACCCACAAACACTTTAAAAAAAATATTTAAGTTAGACTATGTTTGGAAGAGAATCCCATTTTTAATAAATTTATTTAATTTCCCATGCTACTTGCCAGTGCTGGAAAACAACTCACTAGCACATGTATCTTAACCAAAATTCAAAAATTGAAAGGGAAAAAAAAAAAAAAGATATACTATATGATCAAATAACCTTGCAAATAATATGTCACACAATTCACCAAAGTATGGGAAGGAAATTGTATTATTCAGAGCCAAGCCATCCTCCATACCGATAATATTGAACCAAATATGTTCAGTTCTATACACCAATCTACTTCAAATACTTGAATTGAAACTGATGATCATCATAGTAAGGAAGAAATCTAATTAATTTTTTCCTTTTAATTAATCTCACTAGGCATACCCGAATCGCGTAATGGATGTGTATTAATCTCTTTTTCTTTTCTTTTTTGAGAAGAGGACTTGGTGTTCATCACTGGAAATTTTGCTGCTCTGGCCATTGCCAAAAACCGGCTGCTTGTTGTTCTTCAATGCTATTGAACATGTTGCAGAAGCTTTCATTTTGATGAACTTGAACCATTTGATGGTCAATTTTGAGACACTGGAGGTCTGGTCTTGATGAGCCTTGAAGAAGTTGAGTCATGCTTGCAGCTGCAGGCCTAATTGATGTGGGAAAGAGCTGCTTTCTTGTTAAATGAGATGATGATACAGTGTTTGTTATTACTGGTGTCCTTGAGATATCTAAGTTGATATCTGAACTGTTGTCACTTCCATTGCTCCATGAACCCTCATTTTCTTTCTTCAAATGAATCACTTGATCATTTGATGAATCTTTATTCTTCAAACACACTAACTGTTTATCATCACAATTACCAAGCAGTTCAAATCCAATTGTATAAATTAAATATTTGCAAGTAAAATTAATTTAATTTATGTTCCTGCAGGGCAGCTCTGGCCTCTGACACACCTTAAAGTTATGATCAACTAATCAAGAAAAATACTAAATTAAGTTAATTATTAATAATCATTATCTTTATGGGATCATGAGCTCAAAATATAAGATGTTCTTTTGTGATCTTGGTGCACAAACTAAAATATATATTATCATAAAGTCAAGATCAAGATTATGAAACCAGATCAAACATTAATTTGAATCATATTAATTCAAAAACAAAAATGAAAGCTAGCTATTACCTCTGCATGTAGTTTCTTGTTTTGAGCTTGAAGGGCATCATTGTCATCCTTGAGAGCTTCAAACTGTTTCTTCAAAACTCCATAATCTTTCTCCAATTGCTTGGTCTTCCACCTAGCTCTCCTATTTTGAAACCATATGGCGATTTGTCTTGGCTGCAACCCCAAAGCCCTAGCAAGCTGCATTTTCCTCTCAGGCTCAAGCTTGTTACCCAACTCAAAACTCTTCTCAAGTGCCTTTACTTGCTCAAGATTCAGCCTCTTCTTCTTCTCCCCACCAGCTTGTGATCCATCATCTGACAAATCTTCATCTCCATGCATATGATGATCTTCACACTTGTCATTCACCCCTGAAAACGACATCGATCTCTTCATCATGAATGGTGGACCTATACACATACACAAAAAAACATGAAAAAAAAAACCAACAACAATTAAATACATATATCTAAGCATATATAAGTATGAATGAGCAAAGAAAGAGAGTTGCTTTAAGAGGTTCTGATAGACTTCTGATTGTAACGTATTCAATAAAAAAAAAAAAAAAAAAAAACAAAACAAAACAAAAGAGAGGAAAATGTAAGATACCATGGAAGAATTGAGGTGGGGGGCAAGAAGGGAGAGAGTTGAGGGAAGTTGGAGAAGGGAGATAGTCATTGTCTTCATGGGATTGGAACATGAAACTATGAGGGAAAGCCATGACTGTGACAATGTATATTTGCAAATTAATTAAACAAGTAACATAAGCCAATGGTTACAAAGTTTTTTATATATAGCTTGGAACAAATATATGGGAAGCTAAGAGTGATCAGTTGAGTGAATTATTATTATGGAACTGATCAGTATTATGACATGAAATTCATGGTGACAGGTATAGGGATGATGGTGGGTTTCAGAGACTGAGAGAGAGAGAGAGATGGGGGATGTGAAATGTTATTCAGAGATGGGAGGTTTTTCCTGGACCCAGCTTCTGATATGATATGGGGTCTGTCTCTTTCATATACACACATGTTTGGCTCACGATTTGCAAATAAAAATAATTAATTAATAGTTCTTCATTTATTCATGCTTGATCATATCATTGGAACTAGCTAGCTAGGGTTATGATCATTAAGATTTATATATCTTCTCTCATTTTACTCATCTTTTTCGAAAACAACCATAATTTTAAATACTAGTTTTGAAACCTTAATTTATCTTCATGTGTTTCTCTCTTGCGTTGGTTGATACATTAGAAATTGATAGTGTATTTTAGACTGAGGTGATATAGTTTTTAATCTCTGACAATTGTAAACATTCACTGCCCAGTAAATGAACCTTTTTTTAAAGTAGATTGTTGGATCAAAATTAAACACAAATACAACAATTACAAATATATATGTGTCTTAAATCCAATTATAGGGTCATTTCTATTTTGTAAAATTTTTTAGTTGCTAGCTGGCATAGTGAAAGTTGGATTAGTGTCAAATAGTCCTATTTTTTATTTTTTATTTTTAAAAGAAAGGATCATATATATATATCTTCCTTATTAGCTATGGCTAGTTGCCATGAAATGAAATGAGTGAGGTCACAAGCCATGTGTAACGTGGAAACCTAGCAACATGAAAATCAAGAATCCAAGGAAAGAAAATATTAGACAATTGCTTGCATTAGATGTCTCTCATACACTCATTATATTTATTAACATTTTATCTATACGTAGTGGACCTTTTGCACTATTATTTTTATTTCTTTTATTAATGAGAGTCTGGCATTGGCTGGAGAATTTTGGTTATTTTCCATCTTTAATTTTTAGTATATATGATATGTATGTCACTTTCTATTAAAAATATTATTCACTTTTGAAATTTGACTAATATATATATATATATATATATATATATTGTGAAGTTAAAATGTTTTTAACATGAGATATAAAAAATCCGTTAATTAAAAGATAAAAATCTTATTACTTTTTATATATTTGAAAGTATATATATGTGTGTGTGTACTCTAAGTTAAAGAACATGTGTAAAATAAATATGATATCAAAGATCTGCAAAAAGATAAATATTTGATTGCTTTTTATATAATTGGAAGTAATATTGATGGATCAAAATGTATAACATCAATGTATAATTTGGAGATTTTTGGTATTAAATATGTGTAATTATTAGATACATATATATTTACTATTGAATAACTTCCATTAAAAATTCTCTCAAAATACATTCTTACACATAAGAATGTGGTGCTTTGAGCCTAGAAGCAAAACCCAAGAAAATAAGACACCTAAGGAGTCTCATAAAAAGTTGCTTTCTCCTGGCCAAAACTATTGGCAATTTAGCTAAACACATGAAAGCAGCTTAATTAATTCTGTAAACCTAGCTAGTTCTATTAATCAATAGATGTAATAGGGTTTTGGAATCCAATACTAACTTAGGCTTATCTCATCAACTTTTCATGGGTATCAAACATAGCCTTGAAAAGGAAAATATGTATGGAAAAATATGTGACATAAAAATCAATCCATTGATAGTGAAATCATTTATAGTTGCTTTCACTTTTTCTAGTGTTAAGTGTATCTAATGGAATTGAAATTGAACTGATACACAATTGTGGTGGAGGTGTTGTGGGTTTTGCTTTTAAATTTTAAAATTTCATTTTCAAAATGGGATTTTAGAGGTATGGGTCCTACATGAACTGGCCTACAACAAGCTCTTCACATGCCGTTAACTGGAAGAGTTTAGGGTACCCCCAAAAGAATAGGTGGATCCTTGTTATTCCTTGTTGCTCACCTCAATATATATATTAAAGAAGAAGGCTTTCTGAATCTTCTTCACATGCCCTACTGTTCCCATGTGCCCTTGCTTCTTCATCTCTCTCTCTCTCTCTCTCTTTGTATTTCATTGATTCATCACCATCATCAATTATTCATTAATATATCAACCATATAAAAGCTTCTTTTGATCTTCTTTAAAATGCTTCAGCTTCTTCCACCAACGAATATTTTTTTATTGTTTGTGTTTTTGGGTCTAGCGCAACACACTTATATACTCATCCATGCAATATATGTCAACCAACCAAAATTTATTTACCAACTGAAATTCAATTTCTTCTCTAAACAGAACCTTTTTTCTCCAATTGGAGGGAAAATAAAGAGTGACATTTAGGGATGGCAAAAATCCCATGAGATGGGGTTCGGGGTGTGTTAGGATCAGATACGGATATATGTATTAGCATTCATATATACTATTAAAGATAACAACAATAAGCATGTGAAAGGAGATTCGTAGATGCCCGTACGAGTATGATTTTTCATACACATGAATTGAACAAGTCGAATGTTGATATTAACACCCCAATACTAATCCTGGTACGGTGGTACCCATTTTTTATTATTATTATTTTTTTGATGATTTTATCATATTGTTTCTTCTTTGCCTTTGAGTTCATTCTCCAGATAATTCCAATTTAAAAATTCTAATAGTTTACTTCCCATTTCCTTATTTTTATGATCCCATTCATTTTTCATTAAGAGTCTAACTATAGTATCCAAGGGTATTGCACTCCACAATCCAGACACGTTAAATAATTAGAAAGTCAACAAAATATGAACATCTAATTGTGTCCACATTATAGTACACGATACACCGATGAGATAACGAATTTTGATTAATTATCAAGACCAAAATCATAATCAAGTTTGATACTATGTTATGATTAATGTATATTTAATGACAATTGGGGCTTATTTTATCATTTGATCTATATATAGAACATTAAGATTCATTGGCTTTGGAAGGTTCATTAACAAAGACATTAATCAGGTTAGAACTTGGGGATGCATTTAGAAGAAATAAGTCACAAGAATTTCATAATTTATCATTGTAGACTTATATATTAGTTTTGGACATTTAAAAAATATTTATATATATATGTGTGGCTCATATTATAATATATATATATATATATAATAATAATAATAATAAAATATTGATATCCCATTTACATTTTTAAAATTTGTAAGAGAAATTTCCTAAAATTTATCAAAAATCTCTTAAAATGACTTTCTTATTATTTATAAGAGATCACGGGTTTGAGATTGTTTTTTGGAAACGTTCAAAAGCCTGTCGTCAAATTATCCGATCCGGATTTAAGCGGAACAGGTAAAAGCCCGTGTCACCCCGAGCTCTTACAATTAATGCACCCCCGGATTTGAACTCAGGATCTGAAAATCAAATTTTAAGTCATTTGTTATCAAATCACACCCCTTAAATGGGATTTAAGTAAGGTAAAAGTTAAAAAAAAAAAAAAAAATTGAACCTCTTAGAATTCATCAAAAATTTCCAAATAGTGGTCTCTTATGACTTTTATAAAAAAATTCATTGGGCTTTATAATAAAGTCCAAAGAGCTAAAAATTGAAACGGTCTTTGGATTAGCCTACTTTAAATGGGTTTGTTCCTGAGCTTTAATATTTTTGCATTCCTCAGCTTTACCTTTGGGCCATCAGCTAAATAAACAATAGCTTTACAATAAGATTCCAAGCTTGTCACATATCTTTTAGTAGGGGTGGTCGTGGTTCGATTTGGTTCTGTTTTTGCTAAAAACTGAACCAAATCATATTTTACGATTCAGTTTTTTTATCTTTCAAACCAAACCATTAAATAACGGTTTGGTTCGGATTGAAAATTTTTTAAACCGACGGTTTACGGATTGGTTCGGTTCGGTTTACAGATTATTCAACTTAAAAAAAATTCATCCACTTAAGTGAAGACAAAAAAAAAAAAAACTAGTCTAGCGAACAAATAGTATGAAGTGCTACGGTGTAAGCCGTGACTCCGGATAACACATGCACTTAATAGAAGATTGAAAAATGAGGCACAATTAATTCTTGTATTTTTTAAAAATTACCTCGAATAATGATGCTACCATCATTATAATTAAGAGACAAATCCAACAGCTTACTTTCAAGAATAAACCATAAAACAAAAAATTAAGAATAAAATTATTAACAAATAAATTTAAGTATAAAAGTATTAACAAAAAAATTAAGAATAAAAGTATTAACATACTAATAAAAAGAAAATATAAAGTAAAATTAAAAGAAAAATGTAAATCTTTTTATAAAAATATATATTTTTTTAATTATAACGGTTCGGTTCGGTTTAATAGGTGCGGTTCGATTTAGCATCTGAACCGAACCGTAAACCGTTTGGGGTGGGCCAATCCGAACCGCAAACCGAACTGTTAGAGAAAAACCGTAAATTCGATCCGGTTTGGTTTGGTTTATGATTTGGTTCGGTTCGGTCGGTTTTTTTTGTCCACCCATATCTTTTAGAGGTCAAGAAAGGATGCGTAAAAAAAAAAAAATAATAAAAAAAAAAAAAAAGTAAGCAAACTCTTAACAAATTCTTATATTATAAGGTATTTTATTATTGTTTTTTTTAAAAAATTTCGTAGATACGTTTCTTAATAACCGGCTAAATAAGAGTGACAATCACGTTGCATGTAGTCGTTAGCATCACAAAACGAAACAATTCAATTTTTGGGGCAACTTCAAATATCAAGATTCAAAGTGCTTAATTTGATTATTAATTAGATTTTCTTTAATTAATTATGCAATCTCATTAGAGATAAATATAAATATTTAAATCAGATTCTATAAAACAAAATTGATATTATACGAGATGTAGGCGATATTAATATTTGTTACCTCCCATTAAATATGCAATAATGACATTCATACAACATTTTATACAACGAAATAGTGGATCTAATTTTAAATATCAATAAGTAGCATACTCTAATTATTTTAATTTTTCAGCCAAACAAACAAAAAATTTAAAATTATAATTTTTTTTTTTTTTTTGTGTTCAAAGCTTTCACTACTAGAAAAAATAGATACATGACATTTTTTTTATGCCAGAAAAATTGTGTCATGAAATGTGTCATATTTTTATAACATATTTATGTCATAAATTTATGACACATGTATATCATGAAACTTTATGTCATTAATCTATGACAAATAATTATCATAAATTTATTTTTTGAATTTTCCAAACTTCGCCCCATACGCTAAAGACCTAGGTAGCTCAAGCGTTTATGTTGAAAAAAATAATCACTGACCAAAAATTTATGACACGTGTATATCATGAGTTTTGTGTCATTAATCCATGACAGATAATTATCATAAATTTATTTTTTAATTTTCCAAACTTCGTCCTATATGGATTCGAATTGAAACATACTTAATTATCATAAATTTATTTTTTAATTTTCCAAACTTCGTCCTAAACGTTTATGTTGGAAAAATTACCATTGGGCCAAAAGAATTTTAGGTAATTAAGAAGCCAATCTTATATTTAAATTAAAATTATAAAAAACCCAAATTTCAATACCCTAAATCCACTTCTTCTTCCATCCCCCAAAAATTCAGGCCCAAAATTCCCTCGACAACGAAATTTGACAGAGACATTGCAAACAGCCGAAATGCATCCAAATTATTTGTTTGCTTAATTTCACAAGCTGGTTAATCTTCATCACGCCCAACAGCTTCGTAAGTAATACATTTCGCCTGGTTAATCCTCATCTTCAGTAATTAATATCCGTACTCATCGATTCTCCACTCAGGTACGCTTTAACTTCGATGTTCCAACCCACATTATTTTGTCTAATATTTTGATAAACTTTGGATTTATTTAACATGCAATATCTATTTAGTGGGTTTTTAGATACCTTGTCGTCATGATCCATGTGGATCATCCAAGAGTTCAAATCTTTCTGAACTACCCATTTCAATTAAAATCAACATTTTTTTATAAATATATACATTTTTGACTAAATGAAACTCACATCACACACACATATTAAAGTGATTTGTTACCGAATTCTAATTTAAATTTTGAGCTTTACGTGGAAATTGGGTTGCCTAATCCCTATACAGCCGATTATTATTAATAAGTTAATTAAAAGGTTCAAATAAACAGTAGGGCAGTGTCCAAAAACTGTAAAGATAGACAAATCCACGTGCCCTCACATGACTCTAGCTATTTTTTTCATGCACGTGTAATAATAATTTGCTCGACCAATCCCCATGCAATATGCATCGATCAATCCATCAATTTTAATAAATTTGTTCGCGGTTACAAATGCACAACGGATAATTACATGTAGAAAGTTTTCATTGGATTAATTTTGTTGATGGTGATTTTCGAATCCGAGAAGAGCCGAAGTATGGAAAATGATAGTAAAGAGATTTCACTTATCAATATGAGACCCAAGATCTTTACAAGGATAATGGTATGAGCTCGAGGATACCTGGCCCCAATCAGTGGATCAAATTAGGCTACATTTGGATATTGATCTGAGGAATATGGGGAACCAGCCGAGACACAGTCACACACACCCGAGGAAGGTGATCACTAGAAGTTATAAGTCAGATGCCCCTGGTCGAGTTCATAAGCTTACGAACACTTATAAAAAATGTTCAGGAAAGTGAGAGAAGTGAATGTATCTTTACCGACCCGAGTTGTTAGCAGTTGTAAGGAGGGCGTCACTTGTTTTAAGGTACAGACCCGATGAGTCAGAGTAGAGTTTCAACAATATGTTATCTTGCAAATGATATAAGCCCTAGACAGAAGTTTGATCTTCTCAATGGCTGATGGGACAGAGTTGAGCCGCAGGCTTATCCATTGACACACACAATCACATATGAGTGGTTGTAATACAGGCTGACACATGGGCAGAGCGTGTAACAGTTATCAAAAATGGGCAATTTGATGAAGTTCAGATGACAGATAGCAGAGGTGTCAGACGGCTGAGCTATTATCTGTAGGGTAATTGAGGAATAGAGCTTAGGCGATAATGGCTTTATAACGTGACTAATGTCACGAATTGGTATAACAGTAGAATTTGACCTAGTATATAAAGGGGTTGAAGATTCATTGTAAAGGGTGAGTCAATTTTATTCTAAGGACTCTTGTAACTTGTAATAGAGAGAAAAGAATCCCAAGTTAGAGAGAGAAAATAGGTCGATTGACCCGAGATGGTAATAAAAGTCCTTATTCTTTTTGTGTATGTGGACATAGGTTGAATCCATTCCACCGAACCACGTTAAATCCTTTGTTTTGTATATGTATTTTCTCATTTTCCTGCTAAGTTTGCATTTGGTTCCCAACAAGCCAAACAAATTCACAGTTGAGAGAGATTTGTTTGAGGAGTGATTTTCCTGAATTACCCCTGGAACGAAATACAACCGTCAACAAATTTATTGCTTGAAGATTTTACTTGCCATTGCTGGAAAATAAATGGCAAAATAAGTATGGTTGGCTATTTTGAAGCTAAATTTTAAGTGGGATTCACTTATGAAAATGATGAAATTTTGAGCAATTCAGATTCTCTTTAGTAAGTATTTCAGAATGGTATATTGATACGCTCAAAATAATGTTTGAGAAAATGAGAATTTGTCTCACAAAGTACACACATTAAGAAGAAAAAATAAAGTAAATTAAAGCTATCTCACATCTAGGGGTGTTCATAGGGTCGGGTCAACCCGCGACCCGACCTGACCCGCGTGGGTTCATAAAAAAATTTACAAAATTTTGACCCGACCCGAAATTTACGGGTTGGGCAACGGGTTTGATCCATTGACCCGACCCGACCCGAGCCTATACAAATTTATAATTTTTCTAAAATTTTTATTATTTTTCTAAAATTATTATTATTATTTTTAAAGTTTTTACTATTATTTCATTTGTTTATTACTTTTTTGTATTAAAACTTTATATATATGATAAATTTTGGGACATAAAATAACTAATATTTATATTTCAAAATAATTAATTCATTAAATTTTTTTTTTTTTAAATGACCCGAACCCGATCGGGTTCCACTCCCCCGTGACCCGACCCGCGACCCGACTTTCCCTTGACCCGACCCCGATCGGGTCTAACAAAATTTCAAAAAACTCGACCCGACCCGTGAACACCGCTACTCACATCTATTATATAACAAAGTCAAGTAGTGTTTATATATAGATGCTAGTTTAAGGGGTGATAATAACTTATGGATAGAGGCTTTCTCTACACACGCACCTGCAAATGGTGCAAATCACGATTTGATTTCTGGGGTCATGCGTACATGAATATGACTCAAATCGAGCTAGGCTCTTGTGAGCCTTGTTTTTGCTAAAATTTCCTTTAAATTTTTCCATGACCTTTCATTTGATGTAACAACAACAGTCGTAATGTTGATCCTTGCAGTTGTGGAATTACAATGAGTTTGTTTATTTAAATGATGAGAACCAATGAGATGAACAGATTCATAACACATTCGAGAAAATCCAGTGTCATACACAACCACTGTTTGCTGAGTCTGTTTCATTCCAGACACTGGTTTGGCTGTTTGTTGGTCGTGTTTTGTTTTGGTCCAGCCACTTTTCCAGTCATTATAGTCATTGTTTCAGTTGATGTGTTAGATGTTCTAGTGGTTGTTTTGGTCGTAGTCTCTGTTTGCTATATTGCTTATTCTTATCGTCTGTGATGTCCTTGCTGTGATAATATTATGATCAAGTTCGAACATTATAGAAGTTCGCTGTGGTAGTTCAGCGGTGCACCGAAACTATTAGTTTTCATTTTATCCTGGGAAACAAACATCGATTTATCTTAAGCACAATGGTGGGCGGTAAATCTATTTTAAGGAGACTGTATTCAACACATGACTCGGATTTCACTGCAATTTATTCTGATTTTGTTATATATTGCTATTTTTTCTCGTTATATTTTATTGTAATACTTTGTGTTTTGCTAAGTATTCTAATTTGTTGTACAACAACCATATAAATAATAAATAACTATCGAAGATGAATAATATATATATTTTAATGTAATATTATTTGTGTTAATATTACCCTTTAAAAATATGGATATTGTAAAATATGTTTTCCCCTGAGAAGTTTAGAATTATGTTAACTGTTAAGATCAATAAATTCCATGCCATCAAAAGATTTCAAATGAAGCTTTAGAAATTCTGGTTGAAATATCATTGTTTCCAAGACAAACCTCATTTTGATTGAGTGCCCATGATAAGTTTCAATAGTTACCAACTTAATTACTACTTATTAATGTTCCACTTTAACGACTTCCATTAGTTTTTCTCTTTAACACAATTAAACTTTTCATACGATTCAATTGGGCGTTAATTAATGGTGGCCACTATATAAAAGCACCCATTATAAATGTTTAGTATATTACGGTGCTTTAACAACAAGAGGTTGTCTCAGTGGAAAAATTTAAAATTTGGGTAATTTGCTATCAAGTTCAAATCATACTAGATACATTTCCTTTGGGCTATGCCCCATAGTATAAAAAATCATTAATTTACTTTGATATGTGCTGTCAAATTTTTGAGAACACGAAACATAGATCTCAATGATTAATCGAGGTGCGCGTAAACTGACGAGGATATATATATATATATATATATAATGGTGCTTTTTTACAACCATTTATAAAAATACATTACAGGTAAAGAAATAGTTGGACTTGTGACTACAAATTAAAAATCAGAAGTTTATGATCTACTATTAATTAAATGCTAACATGACATAACTGTTGGGCAACGCTTTGCTCCTTCGGAGTTTTATCAGTCAGTTAGGTGAATATTATTATGGTAGATATGTCGGGCTGAATTTCCATTAAAAAAAAAAATGCATTTGACAAAATAGTCTCTAATTAAAGGTGCATCCCTTACAATACATCACATATAGTGAAGGTGGAATAACTTCTAGATCCCTGATCTTTGATAAGTTATCAAATAAGAACATAATTTTAAATGCCGATGGTCAAGAAAGATCAAATGAAAATTAATTTATTTCAAAATAATTTGAAAGATTGTATCAAAGTGGACTTATGGGTGGAGGAGAAATTCATGCAAATGATTCCCGTATTTACCGGCACTTTAATCCTCAATCAACCATATTTGAATAGGACAAAATAACACCAGAATCCATATTATCTTACATTTTCTCAAATAGAGGCATATCTTCTCCCTTTATTTCAAATAGGTCCCTTAATTGTTTTTAAATTACTGAAATACCTTTTTGCATTTGGTTTCACACTCAAGACTCTAGAGACAATTTTTTTTAAGAAAGAAGAGATAAGAGAAATTACAAGAGATGTAAGAGGAAAAATATTTCCTACAAATATCATTTATATTTTCCTTATAAGTAACCTTAAATAATACAAGAACAATTATATTATAAGTTTTTGGCCTAAATTAAATACGATAAGGACTCCAAATTTTAACTACCTTTAAAGAGTATTTTTTTTTTTGAAAAGAGTATTTGATAAACGTAATTTAGTCATCTTCTTCAGAGGGGAGGATTACGGACCTATATGATAAAACTATGTAAACATTACACTAGTATGAGAAACATTAAAAGAGTTGGGATCTTTAATAATTATCGGAAAAGTGACATCTATCATCTTCTCGACGACGTCGGAGGAAAAACACAGAGATTTTTACAAACACATAAATTGCTATTAGAGGATCCTTCTTTGAAATTTGAAACCATATTTCACATTCAGTCTCCACGCGTTCACGTTTTTGTTTCTCTCTCTAAACATTTTAATTTTTCAAAGAAAGAGAGAGAGAAACTGAAAGAAAAAAGTAATATAAATGTTGGTGGTGGGATCAGTGATAGCTTTATAAATTTGGCCTTTCTACTCTTTCTTTGACTTTCTAAATTCCATTCTTTTGTTTTTCCAGAATTTTTTTTGCTTTCCCACAAATCTTTTCACGGGTTTCTTCAAGATCTTGTTGCAAGTTCTGCCGATTTTTCGGTGCCAACATTTTAATATTAATTCTCTGTTCTGAGAGCTTAACTGCATATGGAAACGTAGGAAAAAAAATCATCTTTTCGATCTCATTCCAATGATTTGTTATTTTTCTTTGTAATTTTTTTATATTTGGTTTTTTTTTTTTTTTTTTTTTTTATTCAAACTCCAATAAAATCTCTGCAAATCCAGCTCATTTTGATCAAAAATGTTCCATTAATCTATTCATCAAATTCCCATATAAAAAAAAAAAAAATTTGGTTTAATTATTGTTTATATTTTGGTTATTTTCATATTTGATTGAGTATTTGGTGAAATGGGTTGTGCCAGTTCAAAGCAAAAGCGATGCCGGCACTGCAAGAGCCAGTACTCGCCGGTGTCGAGAAGTTACTCGATGCACGTTCATCACCCTCCTCAAAGCAGAGGCGATAGCTACCATGTTGTGGCACTCAAATCGACCACTCTGGGGTCTCTCAAGCTGGACTTCAAGAATCAAAGCAGCCTTGTTGATATTGATCATGATGATGATGATGATGATCAGAAGGTTAGTGATAATCAATGTAATGGTGATGTTTTGGATAAGGTTGATAAGAGCAAAAGCAAAAGTGAAGAATTTTCAATGGGGTTAGTTCAGGCAATGGAGTGGTCTAAAATGATTCATGAAAAGATCCCAAAAATTGTGCCTAAAACCCCTGTTAGGACTCCACCTGGTGAGCCTGAAACTATCAATGCTTGGGAATTGATGGAGGGTCTTGATGATGCTAGTCCATTGAGATCACTTAATCATTTTCGAAGTTTTTCTTTTGATGTTTCTAGGAGTCCAAGTCCTTTGGTGGATTCTGATCCTCCATACTCTAAGCTATGTGAAAATGGCAATGGCAATGGCAATGGCAATGCTCCACCCAACTCTATGTTGCTGCAAATACCAAATGGTGATGATCATCGTGATAGTGATTCTAATTCCAAGTCTTTAGCTTCGGAATTTGATATGGAAGTTATTAAATCATTTAGGAAATCATTTCAGGAGCTATCACCAAGGCATCCTTTTCACCTCCGGCCAATAGAGAATGACAAATTGCCGGCTGCATTAGATTCCTTGGATACCAAGAAACCAAATGGTGTTGTTTTAGACCACAAATTTGGGAAAGAAAAGCTCTTTGTGTACTTCACTAGCCTTAGAGGAGTTCGGAAAACATACGAGGATTGTTGCCATGTGAGAGTGATATTAAAAGGCTTAGGTGTTAGAGTTGATGAAAGAGATGTGTCAATGCACTCGGGGTTCAAAGACGAGCTAAAAGAGCTTTTGGGAGAAGGGTTTAGTGGGGGAGGATTGCCAAGAGTGTTTGTAGGGAAAAAGTACATTGGTGGATCTGAAGAGATTCGGCGAATGCACGAGGAAGGGCAGCTGGAGAAGGTGGTTGAAGGGTGTGAAATGGTGTATGATGGCAGCGGAGGCATTGGTGGAGCATGTGAAGCCTGTGGAGATATAAGATTTGTGCCTTGTGAAACATGTTCAGGGAGTTGTAAAATATACTATGAAAGGGAAGAAGAAGAAGAAAATGAAGAACAAGAATGGGAAGGTGATTATGGCTTCCAAAGATGTCCTGATTGCAATGAGAATGGGCTAGTAAGATGCCCAATATGTTGCTATTAGATCACAAGTATGAAAATTTTCCATTTTTTGTGTTTTGTGTTTCTGTTTTACCTTTTTTGAGTTGTTTGTTGTACATTAATGAGGAGTTTTTGGTATGTTTGAAGGAAACTGCAAGTAGGGAACAGAGATAATAATGTATTTTAGTCATGTGTCTTGATGGCTGTATACTTTCATCATGTTCAGAAGAAAAAAGAAGCTTGTACACTTTTTTTTTTTTTTTTTGCCTTTCCAGGAACATTTACAATACACATAAAGATGCATTAGTGCCTTTTTCTTTTAATCATTCATGTCCAAACTTTGTGTGTGTGTGTGTGTAATGTGCTCTTTATATTGGGTATGTTTATTATAATATTAGTCAAGAAGATAAAACCCAATTAAGAAGTATGCAGATATGAGTTCAATAATTATGGTGGCAGCAAAACACCTACCTGTAATCTCTCTCATTGGAATATACCAACTAATTCCTCGAGCTGTATTAATAATTGTTGTTGAGCTTAAATAATTAATCAAGCAACCAAGTTTGGTGAAAATTGTAAATGGGTCAGCAATGGCTGGTGATATTTAACAAGAGGGGGGACAAAAGTCAATTATGTTTCTTTGGTCTACAGAAGTGGAAAAAGAATCCTAACAATTGGTTAGTGGCTAACCTTGTTGCATTTTCTAAATTTCAAACGTAAGAGTTTAAGACCATTTCCTTTGAAAGTTATACAGAAGTCCAACAGTGCATTTAAAAATTGAAAAATCTTCAGGAGACGGCAATAGAAAATTCATTATCATTGCCTCACTTGAGTTCTAAGAAAATGCAACATTCCCATCTAGAACCAAAGTGTTTTTTTTATTGTTTTCATTTTCAACCGTGTGTTATATAATAAACTAAAAAGAAAAATGGAAATGATTATTCAATTATATTTTACCAACAATAAGACTATTCTTTCACTAATAATATGTGAGCCTTAAGATTCTTAAAGAATTATTTTATTAAGCTATAGGACGGCGCATAGTCTCTGCAGTACATAAAATACTAAAGAGGATTTGATATTCTAGCTGTGCCAAACTGCCACCCACTAAATGACACTTAAAAAAACTTTGCCTTATAATCAAGTGATTCTCGCTTGAATTGGACACAGATAAAGGACAATTAGTGGTCAAAAGGATATGCTAAATAATGAACAAAACCCTTACTATCAGGTACATGTGCCGTGAAAGCTGCAGAAAACAGTTTCATTATTTTGAGGGGTAATTGCAACAACTAGGTGTTGCTAAACTTTTGGTACCAGGACCCATCTTAAACTAACAACAACATATTAAATGGATTAGATCAACACTTAATATGGTTGTCTTTGTCTTCAATTTTTTTTTTGAATCGTTGGAAATTCCGCCTCCAAAATATCCATTCCGGGTTTAAGCAGAGCAGGTAAAATCTCCGACTGTCTCAAACTCTTACAAGGTGAGATCCTGAACCCTACATCACTAAATCACGCCCATTGATAACGTGTTTGTCTTGAAGTAAAGCAAATACCAAGAGAGCACCCATGATACTAGAGTATGCTTTGCTATCATGCTTTAAAAAGTCGAGAGTAAACAATTTGGAAATTAATTTCTTTTTCAATACCATTTCTATTCTTGAGTTTTGTGCACTAAAGATTAGAAAACGATGCATAAAGTTGATTTATAAGGAAGAAAGTTTCAATAACTGAGTGTGTCACTTTTTTCTCAGGATGCAAGTCTCGCAAAGTAAGGCGAAACAATTGGGTGATGCTGATATGCAACTTTTATAGGCATAGAATTTGCAGAATAAAATGTTGTTGGATAATTAAGATAGATGAAAAATAAAGCATATATGGTTGGCAGACATGACACGAAAAAGCTAATCAAGAAAATCAGGAATTAGTTAACAAGGTAACTCGAAAACAGTAAAGTTATTGAGCTGGCTCCATTAATGTGAAAGTAACAACCATGCAGCCTATAATTTATGAGTGGAAACAGATGAAAAGCAGA
>SKCR01036103.1:0-32231 GCA_019454045.1 Zanthoxylum bungeanum
CCTAGTACTATTGGGGCTGACCTGGGCAGCCCTTATGTGCATTGGGTGGTCGGTTCGGTCAAAAACGCGTTTTATGTCATTTTGCGGAAAAATATTTTCGTAATGGTTTAGCGATGTTCCTTAACTATTTATGTCGTTATTTGATTTCTAATAAATATGTTTAGGTGAAATATGAATAAATTATTCATATTGGATATTGAATAATTTATTTGGTAATTTAAAAAGTTTTAAAATTATGATTTCACCCGAACCGCGAGCTTCCGCTGCGCCCGCGCCAAAACCCCAACAAAAATGGTATCGGAGCAGGTTTGATCCTTCATCCATTATATTATTCATTCTTGATATATGATATATAATCCATTTTTGATGTTTGCACATGTATGTAATTTAGATATTTCTTGACTTTTCGGTTCTACGCTAACGGGAAACGTAACGGAAATTTAATGGTTAAATTAATTTATGTTTTCTAAGGTAGAATTGGACTGTTTGGAAATTGATCTAGATTAAATTCTACATTTGATGTAGAGTAATGCTTTCTTGAGGAATATCCCCGCTTAAATAAGGCACTAGAGTGACATGTATTGGATACATGTTTCTTGGTCCGTCTTGTCAATACGGTTTATGGGTATCTTTCTTTGGCTGCATCCGAGAAAGTGCCAAATCAGTGAGTGTGTAGTTGATAGAATTTTATCGATGCCAGATGTATTTTTTATACTAGATAAATTCAAGTGAAAGTGGAAATCCTAAACGTGCCAAAGCTGTCTGGACTACATCGGTAGCTTGAGTTTGTCATTGGCAAGTGAAGCCTTGATACACCTCCTTGTGAACGTCCAAAGTTGTCATAACGAGAAACTGTCAGGACCAAAATCAGGAGTCACAGTGAGTGTGATTGACAATGAGTTGTCTACCTAATGAATATACGTAGGCGAGATCGTGCCAAAGCTGTGAGTCGAAATATATTCATGGGGTCCACTTCTCACTATGGAATTCGATTTAATTATTGAATTTCCGTTTTCCGTTGGGGATTACGGTATTACGTAAAGTAGTGGGAGACACTGCTGGGTTAAAAATCCATAACTAAAGCAGTGTGTAATATTATGGAAATTGCCGCTTGTGTGTTTTCCTTATTCTATATTGTTAATAGAATTAAACTTCTAATCCACTGCATGCATATTATTTGAATATGTTTTCTGACATCACTTATGGTTGCGAATTTCTAGAATAGGTTCTAGAATGTTAATAGACTTGGATATTGTTAGATTAGTCTAAACCATCGGGAACTGTTGTTCCGATTTTCTTGAAAATCAAGATGGTTAGTGACTTAGTTGCTAAGTCACGATAGGTAATGTAAAT
Source organism: Zanthoxylum bungeanum (assembly GCA_019454045.1). Taxonomy (NCBI): domain Eukaryota; kingdom Viridiplantae; phylum Streptophyta; class Magnoliopsida; order Sapindales; family Rutaceae; genus Zanthoxylum; species Zanthoxylum bungeanum. Next base: position 1,354 of record SKCR01036103.1, read on the forward strand.
CGATATCTGTTTTAGTATATAATTGTCTAGAGAGAATAGTTTCTTTTGCGGTAAGAATTGACGTAAATTAGTTTATGTCTCGAGATTCTTGACTAGTATTAAGAAAACTCCATTAGGTATTTCTTTATCTTATAATGACGTTTCTTGGCTTTAGTGACTTTTAGAAGTCACGTGTTTGACACAATTTGCTAATCAATTATTTGCAATTGCTGTGAATAATTGAAGGCAAATTATAGAGCTTAAGAAAAGAGATGGGTATAGTTGTGTGTTGAGAATATCGATTCTCACAATACGACAACTATAAGTATTGGATACCAGATCTCCCGTGTAGTTATTTAAAATATTATTTAATGATTATTTTGATATTTGATATCAAAACTTGTGACTATTGGATAATTATTTGTTCTTTATAAATAGTTATTTCATATTTTAATATGAGTAGTAGTATCATTGATGAATAGATAAACATTAAGAAAAAAAAAATATATTCGGTTAACTAAATAACTTAGAACAATGCTTTATGAGATTTTATCACATAAGCATTAGATGCTTATTCCGTATGGTAAAGGATGGTCTGATACAAGATCACACCATATATCCTTATCTATTTAATGAATATTGTATTCACGATGTGATTAAGTCTCATTTAACCAATAATCGTCATTGGACCAGAGATTTATTAAACTAATACATTGGATGTATGTAGTTTAACGAATTATAAATTGCTATGGATAGTTTTCTTTACTTCGTAACTTAGTTAATGAATTGTCATGACTTAGTTACGTATTTCTAAAAGATTACACATTGATCGTCTTGAATAGTTTGAGAAATTTCAATCTATTTCTGATGAAACGCAGATAGAATATTTTGAATGGTTCAAAGATATTCTATTTGAAGTGTTGAAAACTATATTTTAAAATTCATCGTGAGTCTTTGAATTGTTCAAGGATGTTTGATATGATCAAACATATGAATTTATGGTAATTAGTTCTAAAGTGATTTAATTAATGTGATTCATACTCAATATTATTCTTCTATAATTCCATCGTGATGGAATTGATCAATGGGAGAAATCGAATCTTATATAATTTGATTCGTTTGATATTAAGTATTACCGAATTAGTTTCAATACTCTTGGGGATATGCTCCAGTAACACTAATTCATTTTTTTAATTAAGGTTCCATTAGTTTCTACATTTACGTATATTATATGTATAAGTAGAAAATTCGAATCTTAAAAGGTTTGAGATTTGAATCTTTCTTTTATATAATGGTTATATAATTGAAAGTACTTATGCCTTGGAGGTACAAGTAAAAGTTTATCATTTATTCTATTTAATAGAACATTATATTCTATTTGATAGAATATCTTTTCTACGATCCCGAGTAATAAAATTATTTTATTACTTGGTGTGTACCATCTGATGATGACAATTGTAGAAAAGACTCAATCAAGTTATGAGTCTTCCCATGTTCGGTTTCATCTTCTCTGTTACTATCCCAAATCCCAAGGCAAACGGCTTGGAGGTCAAAGGATTTGAGGACAAGGTTCTCGGGTAGGCCAGAGTTTATCATATAGGTTGGGGGCGGGACATAGTGGTAATTTGGTAAAGGGTTCTGGTGTGTGTTGGGGCATTATGTTTCAGGGTCGGGTATCTTTTTGGAGTCTATCAGGTACTGGATTTCATGGCGGAGTCGGGCACAATTGTCGGTGTCATGGCCCTTTTGTTGGTGAAAGTAACAGTAAAGGTTTAGGTTATAATGTGATGGTGGGGGATTGGGTAATGGTTTGGCTTCCAAGGGTTTTAAGAGTCTTTGCTTCTTCAATTTCTCTAGTACCTTTGACAGTGGTCTTCCCAAATTGGAAAACTTCCGGTTCCGGATGGCTGCAACTTCCGCAGAAACAGGTTTAGTACCTGATGTCCCCCCAATAGGCCTCCTACTTGAGCCATAAAACTTTCTGTTTTCCGCCTCTTCATCTTCAATGTCCATGACAGTTTCCCTCAACTGCCGAAAGTCTGTAATCATGGAGGTCATCCTCCTCAACTTGCTGTAAATGGAGGACCTGGTGCCCTTGATAATCATTTTAATCTAGTCCTTCTCCGAGGGCCTAGTCTGCATTTTCAACAACTGACCTCTCCATCGGTCCACATACTCCTTAAAACTCTCCTCCGATTTTTGCTTAACATTCTCTAGATCGCGGAGTGACAGATCGATCTCTAGGTCAGTGACATACTGCTTCAGGAAGGCATCAGCCAACTCCCTCCAATCTTCCTTCACTTTCTTCTCCAAACTGTGGTACCACACCACGGGATCTCCCTCGAGCGACATTCCAAACATCTTCTGCACTTGGCGCTGAGATAGGCCAACTGAACTCATGACTGATACATATTGATGGAGATGCACACTTGGATCCCCATTCCCATTAAACTTAGCCATATCAGGCATCTTGAACTGTGTCGGCAACTGCTATTCGAAAGTCAGCATCTCATAATCCAGCAAATCCTCATTCTTACCCCTCATCCTGCGGGTAACCGTCTCAAGTTGATCCCGGAGTTTCTGTAATTCTGCCTGAGACCCAGATACTCTGCCTGCTGCATACTCTGCCATATCATCATCAAAAGTGGGGATATCCTCCCCCAATCTGTTCGGAGGTTCCTCTTGCCTCACATCCCCAGAACTACCCCTAGCACGAGATCCAGCTATACCAGCCACAACAGTAGTCAGGGCTTGCAACTGTTCAGTGATTTTGGCGAGATCGTTCTCTAACTGATCCATACGGGATACCTCATTATCGGGTTCACTCATGCTTGTTACTGTTCTTTTAGTGAGCCTTGTCCTTTCTCTAACCCAAACGGTATCTATGATGTCTTTTTGAGACATAGAGGGTGTTAATATGATGTATGTATGTATGAGGTGCATGAGATGCATGTAACATATAGAACATACTAAATCGATTAAAATTTTCAAACAAATCGGCCCATTATCATTTTAGGAGCTTTTAGGCTAACCGTCATAGGAGTGAACTCGTCCCAGTTTAAATGGCCCAACGAGTTCACATCTCATGGAAAGGAGTCCAACTAAATCCAAATGGTAATGTTCCGAACACAAGCACAAAATGGCCCATCGATATTTAGAAGCCTTTGGCCCAATCGTCATAAGATACGTTCTTGTCCCAGTTTAAATGGCACAACAAGCCCACATCCCATGACAAATGGTCTAAATGGATCCAAACGACGATGTTCCCAAACACAAGCATAAAAGAAAGGTAATGCAAACATAAAATAATAATTTCTATAGAGTGGCCCATCAAAATTTCAGAAGCTTTTGGCCCAATCATCATAGGATACGAACTCGTCCCAGTTTAAATGGCCCAACAAGTTCGCATTTCTGACAAGAAATCCAACTACATCCAAATGAGGATGGTCCACAAGCACAAGGAAATAGTTGTTATAGGCCATATGACCCCGGTCTACTTGTGGGTTTGCGGGAGTGTAGACAAGACTCTCGCTGGCGAATGATTGTCCACAACTAGGTCTCCTCACTCAAGGGTTCGATCGACCAAGTGAGCGCACCTTTTTTATACCTTACAGTACGTGCCAACGAGTTATGGTGTGTGACTGACTGTCAAATGGATTTCCCGTTATAGATTCCCCACAGGGAGGGTGGAGCAAGGCTCTCTTATGTACCCTAGCCTCTTAGGCTATTATCACTTGGTGACAGGAATAAACAACGAGTTTTCCAAATTAGTCCATCACAATAGGCCACAAGTAAGTGATTGTCTAGGTGCCTTCACAGCTTTTCCTTATAGAAAGGTAGTGAATGAGGGAAGACACCAAACCATTACCTATCCTTAAAAATGCCTTTGATTAAACCCATTTTAATCCACAATAAACACAGTTAATTAAAGCACAAATCATAATATTACAAGACATTATTTGGGGCCGATTCTCTATCCCCAGTGGAGTCGCCAGACTGTGGGACACAGGAACTGGGCGACGCTTGCTGTTCTAGGCTCGCGGCCTAGTTGGGAGTACGGAGTAGCCCGTGGGGGACTAAACCGGAGAATAATGGAGTCGCCACCCGGTGTGAACCAGGAAAATGAGATTTAAGGCCGCATTCACCCCTCGCAAGGGAAGACCTCAAACCGTTGGGTTCGGAATGGTCCCTTACTTATGCCACTTGTAATAAAATGATTTATGCAATAATTTAGCCAAGCCTAAACAACTTATTTCCAATGATAATTATATTTCTAAGTTCACATGCATGAAATTACAACATACAACATCACATGGCAATCTCATGAACATATTTCTCGATAATATGATATGGAAAACTAAGAACAACCTAATCATGCATGAGTACTATCTTATGAATACATCGAATGGATAAAAGCAGGAATACAAATAATATGATTGACTACATAATGCAAGAGAGATCACCCAAGAACAAATTATGCATGAAATATGATGAGACAGACTCAGTTCAGTGTGTGCGCGTTCGTGTAGCGTTCGAACGGTAAACAGAAGGTTCGCGTTCATGTAGCGTTTGATAACGCGTTCGAACGGGACCAGACCTGATGATACAAAATGCATGATAAAACAAAGAAAGTGCGTACGCGTTCGCATAGCGTTCGAGAACGCGTTCGAACGGTAAACAGAAGGTTCACGTTCGTATAGCGTTCGAGGACGCGTTCGAACGGAACCAGAGCTGATTCATGATGAAACTAAGAAACTACGTGCGCATTCACGTAGCGTTCAAGAACGCGTTTGAATGATAAACATAAGGTTCGCGTTCGTGTGGCGTTCGAGAACGCGTTCGAACGGAACCAGACCTGATGTATACAAACATACATAAACAAACAAATCCACAATGCAGGACCTCACGTATCCGATTGAACTCATCTCGCATCCAATCGATAATACACTATCCAGCGCGGTAAAGCATCGTGGTAAAGGATTTTAACCTCTCAAAATAGAGGACCTTTAATCGCACTTACTAAGCCCATGCGCAAACAACACAATACATATATAAAGAAGTAAAGAAAATGATATCGGACTTCGTGTATCCGATTGAACATATCTCATATCCAATCGAATATACATCAACCGGCGCGGCAAAGCATCGTGGTAAAGGATTTTAACCCTTCAGAATAGGGGACCTTTAATCCAACTTACTAAGCCCATGCGCTCGATCACGTCATGCATATAAAAATAAAGACAGTAATATCGGACTTCGTATACCCGATTGAACACATCTTACATTCAACCAAATATACATCGATCGGCGCGGCAAAGCATCGTGGTAAAGGATTTTAACCCCTTAGAATAGGGGACCTTTAATCCAACTTACTAAACCCATACGTTCGATCACATCGTTACATAAACAAATAACATGCGGAAGTCAAGTAACGAATGACAAACAAATCAAAACAACATAAAATAAAATATGCGCCGTTTACTCAAGTGGTACGTGGAGTTGTATCCCGAGTATAGATCATATTACCGTCCATTCGGAATCGGCTATGAAATTTATGTCCGAGTTTCCATCCTATATACCACGAGAGGCGACACATTTTCATTTTATTCAAGGGCCACAACATACATCATTTTACAATATATGCATATTTATCTACTCAAGGGCTACAACATGCATTTTAATATAGTAATCATGCGAACAAAACTCAATAAATAATAAAGATAAAACTGAAAACAAGTGTGAAAAATACCCTCAGGTCTAACCTTTTTTGCCGACTTTCAGACTTACGTTGCACGGAGATCGGAAGGGTTAAAGCTCCTCAACTTCTCCAGTTCACTGGTTTAGCGTCTTAGCTCACTGTTTTGCTGTTTTGCTTGCTGTTTGATCTCCGTTTTGCTGCTGTTTGACCTCCGTTTTGCTGTTGTTTTCTCTGTATTCTCTGCTTACTGTTTCAGGTCTTTAAAGCTACTGTTTTTGCATTTTTTAGGGGTCTAAGGGCTGAATTTTTCGGTTGTTTAAGGAGGCTAAGGGTGCAGTTTTTTATGTTACTGTTTTAAGGATTTTAAGGATTGTTTTAAGGTGTTTTTCGGTGATATGGCTGTAGTATTTGGGGCTGCTGTTTCAGTGTTTTAGTGGACTGTTTTGAAGGTTTATTTTCGGTGAAGTGAAGGTGGAGATGAAGAGAATTGTTTGTGTTGCTTCTTGTTGCTGTATGCGTAAGAGTGCTAGGGTTTCTTGGGCATGTATGGGCGTGAATTGTGAGAGATTGGAGAGGGGGTTGGCTTTGGATTTGGGTTGTTTATATAGACAAGGGCTAGGAATATATTGGATTTGGTGTCAAACAAGGAAAGGATTTGATTGATTGGGGGGACAAATTTTGGTGAATTAGGAAGGTTGAATATTTGATTTATCTTGTTTAGGCATGATATTGGTTAAGTAAGGTATATAATATTGGGATTTATCTTATTAGGTATGATTTAATTTAATGTTTTCTTTAATTTAGTATATAATATTTTGGATTAGGAAGTTACAATATTTTAATTTGGTATAATTATATTTTATGTCTTATTTAATTTGGTAAATGACTTAATTAATATTATTTAGTTAATATTAATTTAATTAATATTTAATTTAATTATATTTAATTTAATTTGGGTGTATTTTAGAGGCAATGGGCGTGTGGGCCTAGGTGGGTGTGGGCGTGGGCTTTGTCTTGGTAAGCTAGGTGTTGTGTTGGTTTGGGCCAAAGTGCTTTAAACGGAGGTCCAACAAGTGAGTCTGACGCTAAACGAGTGAATAAAAATCTAATGAAACACCGATTCCCTTCCAACGACCGTTTCCCGCAATATCCTTAACTAAAAAGGTAGTCCCTCCAACTGAGACTCATCATCGGTTTCACATAAAAAAAAAAAAAGCAATGCCTACACCCTAGACGACCTCAACAAAGTATATTGATTGTCGCAAGTATTAGCGGTGCAAGTCTCAGGTTAAGACCAAATACACCTACCCTGATTGCGACTCCCATAGACACATAGTCATACTACCAATGAGATTCCGTGAGGTCTATCCAGAGCGAAGCTGTTTCCCGTACCATCGGAGAAAAACAACCTCCTATTACACTTGCATGAGTATTATATACCCAAATATATGAGAACTATGCCGTTGTGCCCTCACAACGCGCACACGTGTAATACTAGTCTTTTACGTATTTATCGATATACAATCTCGATAATACTCTGACTTGGGATATTTAATGATTTATCCTTCGTGGACTGATACTGTCGCATATCATTCTCCGTCCAGGAAAAAATCACAGGGACCTCCTATCATTTATACATCTAGGTGATCTAATCACAAATGATAAGAGTGCAATCTCCTTTGTCACGTAGTTAATTTGTACAACAACACCGTGATCTGTACAAATAGTGACGCTATGGGTCATAATTGTCCAACAATCTCCCAGTTGGCCTATAGCCAGTCACTCGAATGCTTGACACCCGAACTATGTACGGTTGGCTCAAACTGCTGAGAAATGCTTTCGTCAGTGGATTTTCATGATTAGCATCTGATGCGATTTATTCAATCTGGATCGTTGATGAGACCATTAATTCTTTAGCCTGTGCTCAAGCCTAACTCAGCTGCTAACAGAATTATATCTACTCTAATTAGATTTATTATCGACCTAGAAGGCTTCTATTGCCGCTTCAGCTGCAGCAATAACCTGCATTTGTTGTTTATTCGGTAACAGTATCTTGCTTGGAAGATTTCCAGCTCACTGTTCCGTTATTCAAACTGTATAGTACCGTTTGCGACTTTTAGTCGTTTTCAAGAAAGCCAAGCTTTCACCGATTATTTTATGGAATGTCATTTCCAAGAAATGACATATTATCATTATTATCCAGGACATTCACTGTCAGCGCGCTCCTACTAACTTCCTTATATACACAAGAATCATTTCGTTTTGAATTAAATCATAAACTATTATGATTACATCAAAATGATAATTCCAAGAACCTAATGATTGCTTCAATCCATACATGGATCGAATAACCTGCAAACCTTGTTTGCTAGTTTTTGGTACGACAAAACCGACAGGATGTTGTAAACATCCTCCAAAATGTTTCCGTTAAGGAAAGTGGTTTTGCCGTTCTTCTGCCATATTTCATAAATGAAACATGCAGCAACAGTAAGCATTATCAAATGGATTTACCGTGGCAATAGGTAAAAAGGTTTCGTCGTAATCAACATAGTGTTGATAACTCTACCTTTTCGCTACAAGCCTAGCTTAGTACGTTGGTATGTTGCCTTCCATGTTTGTCTTCCTTGAAGACTTATATAATACCAATAGGCACAATACCTTGCGGTACATCAACTAGTGTCCAAACGTAGTTGGTATACATGGAATCCATTTCGGACTCATGACACTTTGTCATAATAGGAAGTCGATACCTTGTATCACTTCCTCATACGTAGTCAGTTGGTATACCTCAATAAGATTGACATCATTATGAGGTGAGATCAGAAACCCATACCCTAGGTTATTTTCTGACTCTCTCCGACATACGCGGTTCTTGTGTATTCGAAAATTATGGTATAGTTTCATCCTTGATGAACCATTTGTGTTCCATTAGGACACGATGCCTTGAATAGTATTACTCTGATTTTCATCGAGTTTTACTATCCTTCCACTTACCACTGCATATCGGTATTCCTCTTAGGAAAACCGCATGGTGAGAAACAATTACATTGTTCTCATGTGAGTTGTATAAGTACTATACTTATGTATCCCTAGGATAAACTACAATGGCACTTATCCAATTTGGGTTTTAGTTTGGTTTCATCCAAACATATGTCTAGCATTCCCAAATATCAGGAATGTGAAACCCGGTTTCTTCCCGTTCATATCTAATATGATATCTGTCAAACAGATTTTAATAGAACTTTTAATAAGTTCTTGCACTTTTTAAAGCTTATCCGTTGAAGAAAATGGTAGCTCAGAGAGACTCATGATTAACCTTATCATGTCCAACAAAATTCGGTTACTCAGTTCAGACACACCGTCACTTTGACGTGTTCCGGGAGGAGTCCTCATTTGAAAGAATACTTTACTCTTTCAAGTATTTAAGAAACTTATTGCTTAAATATTTTCCATTACGGTCTTACCGTGACGGTTTAATACTTTAGGCGATCTGTTCGTCTATTTCGTGTCGAAACTTTAAAAGTTTTCGATTTGTGTTCTTCAAAAGAAACACATAACCATAACGCGATGCCACATCCGTAAGGTCACAAAATATTCATATCCACATCTAGCCTAGCTAGACATGGGCCCACTTGCTTCACTATGAACTAGGGCTAACAGGTCGGTGGCATTTACACTTTTACCAAGTAAATAGTGTTTTAGGCACTTTGCCCAATAAACTAGATTCGTAGACTTTATTTGATTGGAATCAAATCAATCCAGGTACCCGCTCTTCAAAAGTGCGGATATACGATTCTTGTTTAATTGTGTCCCAGACAACAATGCCACAAATTAGTTTCTTATGATAAAATCAGTTTGAGATATTTATTTGTCATGTTATATATATTTGAGATTTATTTATATTCAAATATAAATTTTGTTATTCACATCTAATGTGTTTATCTCAATCATCTTTATATAATAAAACACTTTAGTGTTCTAGAATATAAAGGTTCATCCCGCAACGGATTAAACACTGATATAGAGATAATGTTTCTAGTCAAACTAGTTACATTATAAAAGTTTCTAAATTTAAGTACACACCCGAGGGTAGTTCCTAAACTTAGGTATCTACGGTTAAAGTAGCGACTTTCGTCCCGTTTCCAATTCGCAGATAAATCTCTATTAAAGTCAGTATCCTGTTCATAACAGATTCTGCACATCAATATATTTATGTATCACACTAAGTATTTAAAATCTAATTTTAATACTAGTAGTGAACATATTTATGACAATCATATTTGAAGTCGGAGCCTTGCTCGTTCTTCAATTCCTTTTTGGGATATGTCATTATCTTCCCAGAAGATTATAATGATATTGCCTTTGCCCTTTCAACACTCCAGAAGCCTATGGCCTTCTAGAATATCGAAGTAAGGTGCACCTTGCGCTACTTGCTTATTGCAATCTTTGACTTTGTCTCCTTGAGAATAGTCATTAACTCCCCAAGAGTTATTAATTGCAATTTAGTACTTCTAAAATCTAAGTATAGATTTATGAAGATCCTTCAATTTCAGTATCATACTTTAAGGATCCAATCCTTAGTTCTGATTCAGAAATTAAGGAGTCTACTGCGGTAAGTATAATGGATTAAGAACTTAAGTTATCATCACATAAATCTTCCTTGGATTTATGCTCTACCTTTTGCTTAATTCTGGGCTTAGGCCTAATATGTTATTTTATCAAATAAATTAACTTATTAGTTTCCAGGACCATCCTGAAAATTTATTCCCATTTTAAAATTAAACCATTTAAATATTTTTCTCTATGATTATGTTTTAAATCTCAATCTCTCAATTTTATCTTGATTCTAATAGTCCAACTATTTAATCAACGATTTTGGTACTATTTATTATAATGATTAGTATAGTCCAACTATACAATCAACTATAATTTAAATTAATTAACCTCAATTATATTGATTACTATAGTCCAACTATAAAATCAACTATAAGATGAAATTAATTAATTCAAATATATTAATTACTATAATCCAATTATATAATCAACTATAATACAGTCCAACTGTTTTATTAAAACAACAATTTAAATATTAGTCCAACTAACATTTAATTTATTTGACGAATGATGTTTGTTTTGAGCGCGTATGGCAAGTAATTAAACGAGTATTGCAAATTCAATTCTTGCCTCCCACTATTTTTCGGCGAGCCTCTAACCCTCTGTCGAGTACTCGGGAAACCGTGTTTCCAAGCAGGCTAGGATCCGGTTAAATATCACACAATCTTGACTTTGGCCAACAAATTGTATGATAATTAACTAGGTATATCTCTAAGATCAATTGGATCCAATCCAATTCCTAGATCCAGTAGGCGGACATCCAAGTCCTAAACATACATCTTATAAATGCCAATACATCCAATGTATTACCTAACCTTTTTCATCTGAATCAACTAAGCCTTGGCTTTGGCACAACAAACTTAGTGATCCCAGTCAAGCGCGACCCATTGACCATGGAAAGCTTCGTAATCAATGTCGATGGACAAGAAGTGGTATTGACTTTGGCCAACAAACCACAACTTGGACAAGACACTGATATGGAACAAAGCCTTCGTGATTCAAACACATCCTCGACGGACAAAGGCCTTGACTTTGGCCAACAAGCCAATGCCAGTCTCAGATCTTCAGTGAGAATCACTCAATGGAAGGAAAGACGCTTAATATTATTTGAGGGGTTTTCGAGTGCATATTGGCAACCAATTTATTATCTTTGTTAAGGTCTCATCATCATACACCCTTAAACATGCATTCTAAACACATAATAAAGCGTATATGAAAAATAATAATGATATGCGGATGGATACTTTACACATTGATCCTAAATCAAATCTCTCTCTTTCTCTCTCCAGCTAGCACATGTATTACTTCTACCCGTTACACTACACTTCTAAAGAAACCTCATTTACATTGAGGGGAATAGGTGAGAAGAGAATACAAAGATTAAGGGGGTGATAAGGCTGGACACGCAGGTCCAATTAATAAATCAAATTTATTACAACAATTTCTAAAATTGCCCTACCCATCTAATATCCATCCGATATATATTATTCATACATCGCAACCATGTATTCACACAAGCATGTTATCAATCAATCTAATCCAATTAATTAATCTGATATTTAGTGATCATCCAATGGTCAAACAACGATTTGATTTTGTTCGAGTCAAACTCGTTTTGCGAATAAGTACTCAAAGTACGAATTCTTGAATTAAATTAAACTACAACATTAAATCCAATTTAAAATGTATTTAATACTAATTCACTATTTAATTCCAAATTAAATACTACACTTTATTAATAAACCCTTTACGATTTAAATTCAAAATTTAATCGCAATGGGTCTCAAAGCCCGATTAATATCCAATATTAATTTAATTAAAGTCCAATGAGCTTTTAATTAATTTCTTAAGGCGTGGACTTTTGGTCAACTCGGGTCAAACCCAATAACCAAAGTCCAATCTGGGAGTTACCCCATAAGCCCTGAAATCAATTTAGGCCCATTAGGCCCAATTAAACTTTAAAGGTCCATTAAGTCGCATTTGGGCTTTATGGAGGCGGTTTTGGGCCCAATTGGATCCAATCCATTTGGCCTAAACCTAACTTGGTACAACCAAGCCCAATTAGCCCAATTACAACATAACAAGCCCAAATCCAATTTAAGGACCAAATAATTAAATCATAAAAGTCCAATTTCATAATCTAATTAATCCTAAAGTGTATAGCATTATTAATTACCTAAATCAATATTTCCAAAACACCAAATTTGTACAATTAATCATGCTCATTATTATTAAATCATGTCCAACACAATTTAACAAAAATCAAACCCATTACATGCTTTACTACTCTCGGCAATATGGACTAATTTTATGTCAATTTCGAATTCAATCCAATTAAATCCAAATTAACATTAAATCAACATCCTCAATCGTTTCAAGTCATCCAATGATCAACGAAACAAAATTACCAAGATTTAGGGCATACTCCTATTCGGCCAACACATCAAAATTGGGGAAAATTGTTCCAACATTTTTTAATCAAATTGATCCAATCAATCATCAATTAAAACACATTCAAGCATACTTAATCATCCAATTTCATAATTGCATGCTCAAATTCATTTTACCCAATTTCATGCTTTGTAACATTCTCAGCAAATTGGGGATTTTACGTCCGATTCGAATTCAATCCAATTAATTCCACAATCGACATTAAATCATATTCCCGAATGATTTCCAATACATCCAATGATCAAAAATCAAAAATCCCAAGACATTAAATCATTCATCAAATTTGGCCAAGGTAAGAAATTTGGGGAAAAATGTTCCAAACATAATTTCAACAAATTGATCCAATCAATCTTTAATTCAAACACATTTAAGCATACTAATTCATCCATTTCATTAATCATGCTCAAAATCAAGTTTGCCCAAATTTTAAACCCTAATATTTTTCATGCTTCAACTAGCTCGAGATACCATTGTTAGTGATTCTAGGTCTCCAAGATCGAATTAAACAAGCATGAACATATGTGAATACAACGACAGAAGTTGCAGAATACTTACATCGAGCGATTGAGCGACGAAATGAGGCAACAAAATTCAGATTCTGCTCACTGGTTTTGGCGGTAGTGGGCTGCTGTTGCTTCTGATTTTCGGCCTTCAATCAACAAGAAACCAAGCTCCAAGCTTCGTCATTTGATTCCGGCTCATGGGTGGACTTCTCTAACACCTTCGCATGATCCCGGAGTGTGCTAGCACTCTTGTTTTTGCATCAATAACGCATTTGCTTCCCTTCACTGCTCACGGCTTTTGCCCAGCCAAAACAGAACAGGAAATGCGTGAGAGAGAGGAAGAATGAGAAGAGAGAGAGGAGGGAAAAGTGTTATGCGTATTTGGTAATTACCAAAAGTGTATCTAATACACTTGAAATGAAATTCAAATTCATTTCCAATACATTTAGCTTTAATTGCCAACCACACACATCACTCATCACATCAATCACAAGTTGTCAAGTCACATCACTCAAAGTGACAAGTGATTTGACGCTTGATGCGACTAGCGATTTGACGTTTGATTTGACGTGCCGCACTCGAATTCAAAATGCGAATGCGCTCGCAAATAATCTCGAGCTCGGGTTCGCTAATTGCAAATTAATGAATTTTCTGTTGCGTCGTAATTAAATGATTACGCCTAGCGAAATCACTATTCACGTCGCTAACGAATTAATTCTAAATTAATTCGTTCGCCCGAATTAAAATCTAATTTTAATTCCTCGTCGAAATTCAATTTCGTTTAATACATCGAATATATTAATTAATCGATTAATTCCAAATTAATCGTTCTCTCTCTTTAATTGATATTTTATCCCACATAAAATATCTCCGTAATTAATCCCAGATTAATTTTCTCTCTCATCTTATTAATCCCAGATTAATTAAAGTGTGAGTCATACGTCATCGGTGAATCTTTGGGAAGCGACCCATGATATCCCCGGATATGTTGGCAGTAAATTCGGTCGTCAGACTATCCGAACACGTAAGTACCTAGTACTACGTTTATACCGATTTACAAGACAAGGTTGGCTTATAGCAAAGCGCCATGCCTACCCAATTCTCCGGAAATATCCTTACAGGAATACAGGATCTATATCAGGCGTAGTATACGTAGTATTGCGTAGTTCTGTCCAGTATCATATGATCACATGCGAGGCCTGGGGCTGGTACAGTGTCTGCCCCGTACGAAGCATATATCGGATTACGAGCAACTAGTCTCTTTAAAATCGGATAATCATGACCAAGTCATATTATCCCGATGGTTACAACCTTATATAGAGAGCCAGTTCTGTATCCATGCGCGATCATCAACTCCATATGACTGGAGTGACACTTCCATCTCTACATCACATTCAACACACTACGATTCTCGATATACCCAGAATTGGCGTACACAGAACCGGTTAAAGCCCTGGACGACCTCAACCAAAGTATATTGATTGTCGCAAGTATTAGCGGTGCAAGTCTCAGGTTAAGACCAAATACACCTACTCTGATTGCAGACTCCCGTAGACACATAGTCATACTACCAATGGGATTCACTTACCCCTCGCAAGGGAAGACCTCAAACAGTTGGGTTCTGAATGGTCCCTTACTTATGCCAGTATAATAGACGGGTTCACACAATGGTATAGTCAAGTCATATGCAGTTCATGCAAGATAATTCAAATAAACACAAATTTGCACACCCGTAAACATTAATAGAAATAATGAAAGCATATTAAATTAAGAAGTACGAGATGTGATGACGAAAATTATAATAAACAATCAAAAGCGGGAAAAGCGTCAATAAGTAAATAGCGAATAAAAAGAGGGGTTAATCATGCATATATGAGTATTTCTCAAGTGGTACGTGGAGTTGTATCTCAAGTACAAACCGTACTACTGTCCATTCGGATTCGGCTATGAAATTTACATTTGGGTTTCCATCCGATATACCACAAGGGATAATAACACACATAAACATTAATGTAATATAAAAAAAATAGGTATGAAATAATATAATAATGCATATGCGGAAAATGAACAAATAAAATAAAGGAGAAATAAAAAAGGATAAATAACAAACTAAATGCGAAATAATAAAATAATGATGAATAAATAAATAAAATAAATAAATAAATAACAGAATGCCAAAGAAAGAAAAATAATGTGACAAGAAATTTGGCCATCTTTGATGAAGGACTTCGCATACCCGGTTGGACGTATTTCACGTCCAGCCAGGCATGCAGCTTTCGAAACTATAAAATAAATATGGTAAATGGTGCCCTCATGTCTTACTTTTTAAGTTGCTTTCTCGGAAGTGCATTAAACCGTTGCCGGAAGGATTGAAGCTTGGTTCCAAGGTTTGCTGTTTCTAGTTTGCTGTTTGCTGTTTCTGGTTCCTGTTTTGCTATTTTCTGATTGCTATCTTTGCTATTTCGCAGGTTACTATTTTTGTTGTTTTTGGTTGATGTTTTTGTTGTTTCACTGGTTGATGTTTTTGTTGTTTCACTGGTTGCTATTTTTGCTGTTTCGCTGGTTGCTATTTTTGTTGTTTTGGTTATTTTTGGCTGCTATTTTTGCTATTTTTTGCTGTTGTTTTTGGTTGTTTTTTTGCTGATGTTTTGGTTGTTTTTGGGCTGATATTTTGGGTGATTTTTGGCTGCTATTTTGGTGCTATTTTTTGTTGTATTTTCTGGTTGTTTTTCGGTGGTTTTGGCATTGTTTTTGGGTTGTTTTTTGGCCTATTTTTCGATGATTTTGGGGCTATTTCTTTCGGTCTTTTACTGGTTTCGGTGGTGGCTGTTTGTGTTTCTGTCTTCAGTTTTCTTGGTGGCTGTTTGTGTTTCGTTTGTTGGCTGTTTAGTGTTTCGGTTGTTGGCTTCAAGGGTTTTTGTGTGTGCTTGGTTCACGTCAAAGAAGAAGAATAAGTATGGTTGCCGTCCAAGCCTCTCTCTTGTGATGATTTGGTGTCCCTTTTATAATGTTTTGAAAGGATCTCACATTGATTTGGGGAATATATTATTTTGGGATACAATCTCTTATATTTGGTGATTAGAATATCCCAAATCTTGTAAATTGGATGGGATCCCCAAAATCTCACTAAATGGGAAAGTGATTTGAGGGGATTTTTGTTGGACAAATATAACCCATACATCACTATTTGTAAAAGACATTGTGGTTTTTGTACAAATTAACTATGTGACAATGGAAATTGCATTTTATCATTTTGTAATTTGATTACTTAAATATATAAATGATAAAATTTCTTATGATTAGTTCCGGATTATTAGATATGAGACAATATCAATCCATAAAGGTTTAATCATTAAATATCCCTAGTCGTAGTATTATCGACATTGGACATCGATAATGCGGAATAGACTAGTATTGCACTTGTACGTGTTATGGAAGCGTAACAGCATAGTTCTCATATATTTAAGTATTGGATATTTATGCAAGTGTGATATGAGGTTGTGTTTACCGATGGTACGGAAACAACTTCGCTCTAGATAGACCCCTCGGAATCCCATTAGTAGTATGATTATGTGTCTATGGAAATCTGAATCAGGGTAGGTGTATTTCGTCTTAACCTGAGACTTGCATCGCTGGTACTTGCGATAATCAATACGCTTTGGTTTTGGTCGTCCAGGACTTTAACAGGTTCTGTGTACGCCTCTTCTGGGTTTTTTGAGAATCGTAGTGTATGGGGGGTGTGATGTCAAGACAGAAGTATCACTTCAGTCATATGGTGATAATGATCACGCAGGGATACAGAACTGGTACTCTAGTGGGTTATAACCATCGGGATAATATGAAAAGGTCATGATTATCCGATTAAAGAGACTAGTTGCTTGTGATCTGATATATGCTTCGTACGAGGCACACACTATTCCAGCCTCAGGCCTTGCATGTGACATCTGATACTGGATCGCAATACGCAATACTACGTATACTACGTCTGACATATATTATATATTCCTTTAAGAATATTTCAGGAGAATTGGGTAGGCACGGTGCTTTGCTAGAAGCCAACCATGTCTCGTAAATCGGTAAAAATGTGGTACGAGGTACCCACGCGTTCAGATAGTCCGACGACCAGATTTACTGGCAACATATCCAGGGATCTCATGGGTCACTTCCCAAGATTCACCGATGACGTATGATTCGAACATAATTAATCTATGATTAATTGCGGAGAGATTTTATCTGGGATAAAATACAATTTGTAGAGAGAGAATGATTAATTTGGAATTAATCGATAAAATAATATATTCGATATATTAAATGAAATTAGATTTCATAACGGAATTAAAATTAGATTTTAATTCGGGTAAACGAATTAATTTAGAAATAATTCGCGAGCGACCTGAATAGTAATTTTGCTAGGCATAATTATTCAATTAAATTTGATTTAATTACGTCGCAACGAAAAAATCGTTAATTCGGAATTAACGAACCCGTGCCTGGGATGTGTTCGCTGGCCCACTCGGGTTTTGAATTAAATGGGGCCCACAAGTCACATCACCTAGTCATTTAATCAACTTTTTGTTGATGGGTTTTGGTGGGTTGTTGGTGACTTGTCCAACACACCAAGTTGGTGAGATGAAAGACATATACCAAATATTGGTTTTGGTATATCATGAATTTGATTTTGGAAATCAAAGTTAAGTTAACAAAAATTCATCTCTCTTCCTCTCTCTTCCAACGCCACTCTCCCTCTCCAAAAAGCTCTCATTGCCATGAGCTTCACAATGAGAAATAGAAAGTTTGTTACAAATTTTCAAGAGCTAGCACTCACAAGGGATTATATAAGGTGATAGGGAAATCATTCCCAAGAGCTTGGAATCTTAAATCTCAAAGCTTAGAGCTTGGATTCATCAATCAAATATGAGCTTGGAGGATCTTCTCAATGCAAAATTTTGTTTACAACGCATCCTACAACCGTTCTTTGTAAGTATGTTTCCGCCATTCTTACTTCTTGTATTCACATGTTTCATGCTTAATATGATCTTGGGATGACCTTAGAAACCCAACAATGGTATCAGAGCCTATTTGAGCATGAAATTTGATTAGGGTTCTTAAAATAAAATTTGGGTAAATTTGATTTGAGCATGATTTGATCAAATTGTTTGTTTGAGTATGCGTGTATGTTGATAACTTAGAGTTATGCATGATCAATTTTAAGGAAAATTAATTGGATTAATTTTCCCCAATTTTGCCATGTTGGCCGAATGCTATATGAAACCCTAGGTCATGGCGATTTTTATTTTTTAAATCATTGGATGAGTTTAAAGACATGATATATAATGATTTATGATTTAATTGGATTAAAATCAAAATCGGATATAAAATCATCATAATGCCGTGACCATAAGAAGCATGAAATGAGTTGATTTTGGTTTCAAAAATGTTGGACTTGTGTTGAAAAATTAATGCATGATTAATTGATTAAATTAGTATTTTGGAAATGTTAATTTAGATAATTAATTAGTGCTATACACTTTAATTAATTAAATCATGATATTTGGATATTAATATTTAATTAATTGGGCCTAATTTGGAATTGGGCTAATGATGTTGTATTTGGGCCTAATGGGCTTGGTTGGGCCAAGTTGGTTTAGGAAAATTGGATTGGATCCAAATTGGGCCTAAACCATTCCATTAAATCCGAATATAATATATGGGCCTTTTAAAATTTAATTGAGCCTAATGGGCCAAAATTGATTTCTTGGCAAATATGGTGATTCTTTTAATTGGGCCTTGGTATTTGGGTTTGACCCATATTGACCAAATCCCATGCCTTAAGAAATTAATTGAAAGCCCATTGGACTTTAATTAAATTGACATTGGATGTTAATTGGGCTTTGAGACCAATTAAGATTAGATTTAGAATCTAAGTCGTAAAGGCGCATTAAAAGTGTAATTATTTAATTTGGAATTAAATATAGAATTAGTATTGAATACAAATTAAATTAGATTTAAAATTCTAGTTCGATATAATTCAAGAATTCGTACTTTGAGTACTTATTCTTAAATGAGTTGGACTCGCGCAAATCAAATCGTTGTTTGAACATTGGATGATCACTTTATTCAAAGATTAATTAATTGGATTAGATTGATTGAATAACATGCTTTGTGTGAATACATGGATGTGTTGTATGAATAATGTATATCAGATGGATATTAGAAGGGAAAGGGCAATTTTGGAAATTGTTGTAAATTTAGAATTTATTAAATTGGACCTACGTGTCCAGCCTTATCTCTCGATTCCTTGTAATTCTCTTCTCACCTAATTCCCCTCAATGTTAATGAGGTTTCTTTGATTGTATTATGTAATTGGGTAGAAGTTAGAATAGTGCTAGCCGGGGAGAGGAAAATGAGTGATTTGTTCTAGGAACAATCTGTGAGATATCCATCCGCATATCATTATTAACTTATTTACCGCGCCTTATTATTCTTTTAGAATGCATGCTTAAGGGTGTATGATGAGACCTAATCAAAGATAACAAATTGGTTGCCAATTTATGTGAAAACCCTCAACAAATATTAAGCGTTTTCCTTCCATTGAGTGATTCTTTCTCAAGATCCAAGATTGACACTGGTTTGTTGGCCAAAGTCAAGACCTTTGTCCATCGCGGATGTGTTTGAATCATGAAGGCTTTGTTCCATATCGTATGTCTTGTCCAAGTTGTGATTTTTTGGCCAAAGTCAAGATCACTTCTTGTCCATCGACATCGATTATGAAGCTTTCCAAAGTCAATGGGTTCCGCTTAAGTGGAATCATTAAGCTTGTTGTGCCAAAGCCAAGGCTTAGTGGGAGTGCATTGACATTCATTGTCCTTTACGTTGATGATGTATTGCTTATTGGCAATGACATTCCCATGTTAACATCGGTGAAAGCTTTTCTTTCATTAAAATTCTCCATGAAGGATC
Organism: Zanthoxylum bungeanum; assembly: GCA_019454045.1. Lineage (NCBI taxonomy): Eukaryota > Viridiplantae > Streptophyta > Magnoliopsida > Sapindales > Rutaceae > Zanthoxylum > Zanthoxylum bungeanum. The sequence continues at coordinate 21,559 of SKCR01036103.1, forward strand.
TGGGAGAAGCAGCCTTTATTCTAGGAATAAAGATCTACCGGGATAGATCTAGAAAGCTGATTGGACTCTCCCAGAGCACGTACATTGACAAAGTGTTGAAGAGATTCAACATGGATCAGTCCAAAAGGGGACTGTTGCCAGTGTCACATGGCGTCACTCTATCTAAGGACATGTATCCTAAAACTCAAGATGAGAGAGACAACATGAGTCAGATCCCGTTCGCATCGGCAGTCGGATCAATCATCATGTATGCCATGATATGTACGCAACCTGATGTCTCGTATGTTTTGAGCATGTGTAGTCGCTATCAGGCCGATCCAGGTGATGGTCACTGGATGGCGGTTAAGAATATCCTTAAGTATCTTAGACGAACTAAGGATGCTTTCTTAATCTATGGAGATGGAGAACTTGAGGTAACTGGGTATACCGATGTAAGTTTCCAAACTGATAAAGACAACTGCAATTCACAATTCGGGTACATATTTTGTTTGAATAACGAAGCAGTAAGCTGGAAATCTTCCAAGCAAGAGATTGTTGTCGATTCAACAACAGAAGCGGAGTATATTGCTACAGCTTAAGCAGCAAAAGAGGCAGTTTGGATCCGTAAATTTCTAATTGGATTAGGAGTAGTTCCGTTAGCAGCTGAGCCCGTTCTATTGTATTGTGAAAATAACGGGGCTATAGCGCAGGCTAAGGAACCGCGGTCTCATCAACGATCCAAACATGTACTTATACATTTCCATCTGATTCGTGAGATCATACATCGTGGCGATTTGAAGATCGAGAAGGTCACATCAGAGGACAACATTGCAGATCCACTGACGAAAGCTATTCCTCAGCAAACGTTTGAGCGACATGTACATAGTTCAGGTGTTAGATGCTTGAGTGACTGGCTATAGGCCAAGTGAGAGATTATTTGACAATTATGACCCATATCGTCACTATTTGTAAAAGACATTGTGGTTTTTGTACAAATTACCTTTGTGACAAAGGAAACTGCATTTTATCATTTGTAATTTGATTACTTAAATATATAAATGATAAATGTCCTTATGATTAGTTCCGAATTATTAAATATGAGACAATATCAATCCATAAAGGTTTAATCATTAAATATCCCTAGTCGTAGTATTATCGAGATTGGACATCGATAATGCGGAATAGACTAGTATTGCACTTGTCCGTGTTATGGAAGCGTAACAGCATAGTTCTCATATATTTAAGTATTGGATACTTATGCAAGTGTGATATGAAGTTGTGTTTACCGATGGTACGGAAACAGCTTCGCTCTGGATAGACCCCTCGGAATCCCATTGGTAGTATGACTATGTGTCTATGGGAATCCGAATCAGGGTAGGTGTATTTCGTCTTAACCTGAGACTTGCATCGCTAGTACTTGCGACAATCAATACGCTTTGGTTTTGGTCATCCAGGTCTTTAATAGGTTATGTGTACGCCTCTTCTGGGTTTATTGAGAATCGTAGTGTATTGGGTGTGATGTCATTATGGAAGTATCACTTCAGTCATATGGGGATGATGATCACGCATGGATACAGAACTGGTACTCTAATGGGTTACAACCATCGGGATAATATGACAAGGTCATGATTATCCGATTAAATAGACTAGCTGCTTGTGATCCGATATATGCTTCATACGGGGCAGACATTATTCCAGCCCCAGGCCTTGCATGTGACATCTGATACTAGATCGCAATACGCAATACTATGTATACTACGCCTGACATAGATTATATATTCCTTTAAGAATATTTCTGGAGAATTATCTCGTAAATCGGTAAAAACGTGGTATGAGGTACGCACGTGTTCGGATAGTCCGACGACCGGATTTACTGCCAACATATCCAGGGATCTCATGGGTCGTTTCCTGAAGATTCACCGATGACGTATGATTCGAACATAATTAATCTAGGATTAATTGCGGAGAGATTTTATCTGGGATAAATTACTATTTGTAGAGAGAGAACGATTAATTTGGAATTAATCGATAAAATAATATATTCGATATATTAAATGAAATTAGATTTCATAACGGAATTAAAATTAGATTTTAATTCGGGCAAACGAATTAATTTAGAATTAATTCGCGAGCGACGTTAATAGTAATTTTGCTAGGCATAATTATTCAATTAAATTTGATTTAATTACGTCGCAATGGAAAAATCGTTAATTCGGAATTAACAAACCCGGGCCCGGGATGTGTTCATGGGCCCACTCGGATTTTGAATTAAGTGGGGCCCACAAGTCACATCACCTAATCATTTAATCAACTTTTTGTTGATGGGTTTTGGTGGGTTGTTGGTGACTTGTCCAACACACCAAGTTGGTGAGTTGAAAGACAAATACCAAATATTTGTTTTCGTATATCAGGAATTTGATTTTGGAAATCAAAGTTAAGTTAACAAAAATTCATCTCTCTTCCTCTCTCTTCCAACGCCATTCTCCCTCTCCAGAAAGCTCTCATTGCCGTGAGCTTCACAAGGAGAAATAGAAAGTTTGTTGAAAATTTTCAAGAGCTAGCTGTTGGACAATTATGACCCATAGCATCACTATTTGTACAGAACATGGTGTTGTTGTACAAATTAACTATGTGACAAAGGAAATTGCTCTTTTATCATTTGTAATTAGATTACCGGGATATAGAAATGATAAAAGTCCATATGATTAGTTCCGGATTGATAAGATATGAGACAATATCAATCCATGAAGGTTTAATCATTAAAACATCCCTAGTCGGAGTATCATCGGGATTGGACATCGATAATGCGGAATAGACTAGTATTACACTTGTGCGTGTTATGGGAGCATAAAGGCATAGTTCTCATATATTTAAGTATTGGATACTTATGCAAGTGTAATAGGAGGTTGTGTTTACCGATGGTACGGAAACAGCTTCGCTCTGGATAGACCTCTCGGAATTCCATTGGTAGTATGACTATGTGTCGATGGAAGTCCGAATCAGGGTAGGTGTGTTTGGTCTTAACCTGAGACTTGCATCGCTAATACTTGCGACAATCAATATACTTTGGTTTTGGTCGTCCAGGGCTTTAACAGGTTCTGTGTACGCCTCTTCTGGGTATATTGAGAATCGTAGTGTATTGGGTGTGATGTTAAGATGGAAGTATCACTTCAGTCATATGGAGATGATGGTCACGTAGGATACGGAACTGGTGCTCTTATATGCTGCAGCTATCGGGATAATATGACTAGGTCATGCTTATCCGATTATAGAGACTAGTTACCAGAGATCCGATATGTGTTTCGTACGGGGCAGACACAATTCCAGCCCCAGTCCTAGCACGTGACATCCAATACTGGATCGTTATACGCAATACGACGTATACTATTCCTGATATAGATTACATATTCCTTTAAGAATATTTCTGGAGAATTGGGTAGGCACGGTGCTTTGCTAAAAGCCACCATGTCTTGTAAATTGGTAAAAACGTAGTACTAGGTACGTACGTGTTCGGATAGTCCGACGACCGTATTTACTGCCAACATAACCGGGGATCTCATGGGTCGCTTCCCGAAGATTCACCGATGACGTATGACTCGCACATTATTAATCTAGGATTAATTAACAGAGAGAGAAAATTAATCTGGGATTAATTACGGAGATATTTTATCTGGGATAAAATATTATTTAAAGAGAGAGAACGATTAATTTTGAATTAATCGATAAAATAATATATTCGATATATTAAACGAAATTAAATTTCGACGCGGAATTAAAATTAGATTTTAATTCGGGCGAACGATTTAATTTAGAATTAATTCGTTAGCGACGTGAATAGTAATTTTACTAGGCATAATTATTTAATTAAATTTGATTTAATTATGACGCAACGGAAAATTCATTAATTCGGAATTAGCGAACCCAAGCCCGGGAGTGTTTGCGAGACCACTCGCATTTCGAATCAAGTGGGGCCCACAAGTCACATCACGCGTCACATCATTAGTCATTCATGTGATGGTTGTCTTGTCACCTTTTTGGTGATTGACAACTTGTCAAATTTTGAATGATGGAAGTAGATGGAAGACTTTAAAGTCATGTACCACTTTTTGGAAAAGGGTTAGATGTATTAGATTTTGGAAATTCAAAACACACAAAACAACTCATCTTCTTCCTCTCTCTCTCCCATTCGGCCAAAGGCTATTTTTCCTCTCATTTTCTCTCAATGCCGAGAGGTACAAGAAGGCAAAGAAAACTTGTGGCAATTTTTCAAGAGTGCTGGCACATCAAAAGAGTCTTACAAAGATGATAGGGAATCCCATTCATGAGCATGGAATCCATTTACAAAGCTTGGAGCTTGGAGATCTACAAATGGAGGGTTGACCGAAACTTGGAGCACAAAATGGAGGGCTTGGCCGAGACATCCATGGATAAAAAATTTATGTTCATCGCATCCAAAAGCCGATCAAAGTGAGTATTCCGCAACTTAACTTTGTTGTATACACATGTTTCATATGCCTAATTTGATCTTCGGATAACCTAGAAACCCAACACTAGCACTCACAAGGAATCATATAAGGTGATAGGGAAACCATTCCCAAGAGCTTGGAATCTCAAATCTCAAAGCTTGCAGCTTGGATTCATCAATCAAATAGGAGCTTGGAGGATCTTCTCAAAGCAAAATTTTTTTACGAAGCATCCTAAAACCGTTCTTTGTAAGTATGTTTCTGCCATTCTTACTTCTTTTATTCACATGTTTCCATAAAGGTTTAATCATTAAGTATCCCTAGTCATAGTATTATCGAGACTGGACATCGATAATGCGGAATAGACTAGTATTGCAATTGTGCGTGTTATGGAAGCGTAACATCATAGTTCTCATATATTTAAATATTGGATACTTATGCAAGTGTGATAGGAGGTTGTGTTTACCGATGGTACGGAAACAGCTTCGCTCTGGATAGACCCCTCGGAATCCCCATTGGTAGTATGACTATGTGTCTATGGGAATCCGAATCAGGGTTGGTGTATTTCGTCTTAACCTGAGACTTGCATCACTAGTACTTGCGACAATCAATAAGCTTTGGTTTTGGTCATCCAGGACTTTAACAGGTTCTGTGTACGCCTCTTCTGGGTTTATTGAGAACCGTGGTGTATTGGGTGTGATGTCAAGACGGAAGTATCACTTCAGTCATATGGAGATGATGATCACGCATGGATACAGATTTGGTACTCTAATGGGTTGCAACCATCGGGATAATATGACATGGTCATGATTATCCGATTAAAGAGACTATTGCTTTTGATCCGATATATGCTTCGTACGGGGCAGACACTATTCCAGTCCCAGGCCTTGCATGTGACATCTGATACTGGATCGCAATACGCAATACTATGTATACTACGCCTGACATAGATTATATATTCCTTTAAGAATATTTCTGGAGAATTGGATAGGTAGGTGCTTTGCTAGAAGCCAACCATGTGGTAAAAACATGGTACGAGGTATGCACGTGTTCAATAGTCCGACGACCGGATTTACTGCCAACATATCCAAGGATCTCATGGGTTGCTTCCCGAAGATTTTCCTATGACGATGATTCGAACATAATTAATCTATGATTAATTACAGAGAGATTTTATCTGGGATAAATTACTATTTGTAGAGAGATAACGATTAATTTGGAATTAATCGATAAAATAATATATTTGATATATAAATGAAATTAGATTTCATAACGGAATTAAAATTATATTTTAATTCGGGCAAACGAATTAATTTAGAATTAATTCGCGAGCGACGTGGATAATAATTTTGCTAGGCATAATAATTCAATTAAATTGATTTAATTACGTCGCAACAGAAAAAATGTTAATTCGAAATTAACGAATCTGAGCCCGTGATGTGTTCGCGGGCCCACTCGGATTTCGAATTAAGTGGGGCCCAAAATCCACATCACCTAGTCATTTAATCAACTTTTTGTTGATGGGTTTTGGTGGGTTGTTGGTGACTTGTCCAACACACCAAGTTGGTGAGATGAAAGACATATACCAAATATTGGTTTTGGTATATCATGAATTTGATTTTGGAAATCAAAGTTAAGTTAACAGAAATTCATCTCTCTTCCAACGCCACTCTCCCTCTCCAAAAAGCTCTCATTGTCGTGAGCTTCACAAGGAGAAATAGAAAGTTTGTTGCAAATTTTCAAGAGCTAGCACTCACAAGGAATCATATAAGGTGATAGGGAAACCATTCCCAAGAGCTTGGAATCTCAAATCTCAAAGCATGGAGCTTGGATTCATCAATCAAATAGGAGCTTGGAGGATCTTCTCAAAGCAAAATTTTGTTTACAACGCATCCTACAACCGTTCTTTGTAAGTATGTTTCCGCCATTCTTACTTCTTGTATTCACATGTTCCTTAAAGGTTTAATTATTAAATATCCCTAGTCGTAGTATTATCGAGACTGGACATCGATAATGCGGAATAGACTAGTATTTCACTTGTGCGTGTTATGGAAGCGTAACAGCATAGTTCTCATATATTTAAATATTGGATATTTTTGCAAGTGTGATGGGAGGTTGTGTTTGCCGATGGTACGGAAACAGCTTCACTCTGGATAGACCCCTCAGAATCCCATTGGTAGTATGACTATGTGTCTATGGGAATCCGAATCAGGGTAGGTGTGTTTCGGCTTAACCTGAGACTTGCATCGCTAGTACTTGCGACAATCAATAAACGCTTTGGTTTTGGTCGTCCAGGACTTTAACAGGTTCTGTGTACCCCTCTTCTGGGTTTATTGAGAATCATAGTATATTGGCTGTGATGTCAAGACGAAAGTATCACTTCAGTCATATGGAGATGATGATCACGGAGGGATACAGAACTGATACTCTAATGGGTTGTAACCATCGGGATATATGACAAGGTCATGATTATCCGATTAAATAGACTAGTTGCTTGTGATCCGATATATGCTTCGTACGGGGCAGGCACTATTCCAGCCCCAGGCCTTACATGTGACATCTGATACTGGATCGCAATACGCAATACTACGTATACTACGCCTGTCATTGATTATATATTCCTTTAAGAATATTTCTTGAGAATTGGGTAGGCACGGTGTTTTGCTAGAAGCCAACCATGTCTCGTAAATTGGTAAAAACGGGTACGAGGTACGCAGGTGTTCGAATAGTCCGACGACCGGATTACTACCAACATATCCAAGGATCTCATGGGTCGCTTCCCGAAGATTCACCGATGACGTATGATTCGAACATAATTAATCTAGGATTAATTGCGAAGAGATTTTATCTGGGATAAAATACTATTTGTAGAGAGAGAACGATTAATTTGGAATTAATCGATAAAATAATATATTCGATATATTAAATGAAATTAGATTTCATAACGGAATTAAAATTAGATTTTAATTCGGGCAAACAAATTAATTTAGAATTAATTCGTGAGCGACGTGAATAGTAATTTTGCTAGGCATATTTATTCAATTAAATTTGATTTAATTACGTCGCAACGGAAAAATCGTTAATTCGGAATTAACGAACCATACCCGGGATGTGTTCGCGGGCCACTCGGATTTTGAATTAAGTGGGGCCCACAAGTCACATCACATAGTCATTTAAATCATTTTGTTGATGGGTTTTGGTGGGTTGTTGGTGACTTGTCCAACACACCAGTTGGTGAGATGAAAGACATATACCCAAATATTGGTTTTGGGTATATCATGAATTTGATTTGGAAATCATAGTTATGTTAACCAAAATTCATCTATCTTCCTCTCTCTTCCAACGCCACTCTCCCTCTCCAAAAGCTCTCATTGTCGTGAGCTTCACAAGGAGAAATAGAAAGTTTGTTGCAAATTTTAAAGAGCTAGCACTCACAATGAATCATTTAAGGTGATAGGGAAACCATTCCCAAGAGCTTGGAATCTCAAATCTCAAAGCTTAGAGCTTGGATTCATCAATCAAATAGGAGCTTGGAGGATCTTCTCAAAGCAAAAATTTGTTTACAACGCATCCTACAACCGTTCTTTGTAAGTATGTTCCGCCATTCTACTTCTTGTATTCACATTGTGTCATGCTTAATATGATCTTGGGATTACCTTAGAAACCCAACAATTTTAGCATGTGGAATGCATGGGATTTCATATCTTGTTAAATTGGAAGGTGTTGATGAGGGGATTTTAGCATGTGAATTTCATGGGATTTTCTTTTATTTTGGAAGATTTGGGCATGTCATGGGTGCCTTGGACGTGTGTGTGGTGGGTTGCATGGGCTTTGGGCCATGGGATGGGCCGAATGAAGGGTGTAAGGGCATGTCTGAGGCTACGGTTTGAAAACAGAAACTAACTGAGCAAACCTGAGGCCGGCTAGTGAGTTTGAATCCAATGAGGTGTTAATTTTGGAGGTTTTCCTTCCTTCCGACATTCACTTTTCGCAAACTTCCGTAACTTTTCAGGCAGTGCCTCCATACGAGGCTCATCATCGGGCTTATGCAAAAATGTAATGTCTAAGATCCTTTTGCTATTCATCGCGACACAAGCTTGTTGGCGTCGCGACGCTCGCCCAATTCCAGGGCTATAAATCAACCTCTAATGACAAGGCTCAAGTAATCCCCAACATTATCATCCAAACTCCAACTCAACTTAACATAACTCATTTCATATCCTCAATCCAAACTCAAACCATTTATTTTATTATCATCAAATCACAAAAGCAATCCCCCAGCACATTCATACCCATATAGACTTCATTCCATGCTTAAACTACCATGACACTTCTCAAGATGCATGCTAACAACTTAACCAAAGCCAATTAAGCAAATCCAAACCCTAAGGTTTACAAGGTGTGAATTGGGGATTTTAATTCCTTTGCTCAATAATAAAAATTGAAGATAGAAAGAGAAATGAAGTTTACCAAGCTTGGAAATGTACTAAAATAGATCAAAAATGTCTTGAAAAATGAAGATAAGAGGAATAATTGGCATGAGAAAACCTCCATCTCACCCTCCACGTTTTTGGCTTGAGAAGATGAGGGAATAGTGCCCTTTTTATAGTCAACGGGACTGAGTTTTATTATGAAATGGGTGGCTAGGATTGAGCCACATCACCACAAATCTAGACTATTCCCGAAAATCATAATTTTTGACCTACTTCTGATTCGAGTTTGGAAAAATGTCCAACACGAAAGTTGTAGGTCTCGGTCTCATCTTTCCGAATATATAAAGTTCATAAAAATCAGAGATCGTGTGGAAATGTTACAACCCAAATACTAAGGGCCATTCAGAGAGGTTCAGAAAATAAATTTTGTATTATAACTACAAAGGACTTACTGAATGTCTGCAAAGCAATTTCACAGGCACAAACACACTTGAACATGATTTATATTATATATTATACCTCTTAGTAGTCGTTGGGATTACCAGGGCGTTACATTTCTCCTCCTTAAATAGGATTCGTCCTTGAATCCCTTCCGATGTCTAACTCATAGGTCTGTCTCGATTTGAGGACATCTGTGTCTTTGCTACAGTTATCCCTCTTAACTTCCCTTTTTCTCTTTTACTCAAGAACTGGATAATACGGTTTTTGGTATTCCTTATCCCGGTACGCTCTATTTGATTCTTATACTTAAAGGCTCTATAGTCCATTAAAAAAACCTTTCTTCTCGTGTGGAAATTAAGTCTGTATAATACATTTTGTCTATATAGAGATGTGAATCTTTCATGAAACTTATCATTCTTGAAACTTATCTTCCTGACATCCTGAAGGATGTGTTAGAAGTGATCAATCTTTGATTATTTGGACTTCGATTTTTCTGGAACTAGTGCCCAAGTGAATTACTTTTTCTGTCTGATACCATTTGATTGTATTTCACCTCTTCTCATTCTTTTTCTTTAATTAGCTAATATTTCTTAAGTCTTCTCAGATAGTCACTCTTCTTATTATTATTTTCACCCAACCACACTTAACTTGTAAGGTCTTGCCTGATTTTGATACACACGTGCTAATGTATTACTATTGTACTTTGTACTACAGCCCATGACCTTTGTTTCCTTGGCTTTAGGTATATCTCGAGTTCTTCACTTTCTTTTATAATATAGTTTCTTTATTGACATTATTAAGTGTATCTTCAATTTTTTTTAGCTGATGTCTTCACGTCTTTAAAAATACTTAGGTTTCCTTAGGTTTCTTAACGTTCTACCATAGCTCTGGGATAAATATATACAAGAATAACCCTTGTCGCCAGTTAAAAATGATTGCACTTGACACATCTCCAGATCCACATGTTTGACCTAATATTGGCATTCGTTCTCTATCTTCTAGCTGCTTATGGGCTCCGTCCTCCAAGTTTTCCTATCTTTACCTATCTGTGGGGCTTAGGACCTATAGTTTATGATCAAAGCTCCCTATATGGTCTGGTTATAGGCTCATAGAATAAAGTACTACATTCAGCTTAATTGTATACATACTAGTAATTAAAATGTATTCGTTACTATTAACATCGACCCTGGTGATTTGATTCTGGCTAATGTTCATGCTTCTTTCGTACATATACCTTGTTGCTAATCTAAAACAGTTTAACTATCTTTCAGAAGAATTGCTCTCTTTGTCTGGTCTGCACTCCAGAACATTCTTCCTTCAGTATAGATTCAAACTAACTATATATCATGTTGTTTTG
>SKCR01036104.1:0-32373 GCA_019454045.1 Zanthoxylum bungeanum
TAATGGTTATTGACGCCTCCAGCCTCAGCAGGTATGTATGAGCTTTGAAAGAAGAAGAGGTCAGGTGAACCATATCCGGTTGGTAGCTGAAACTACGCACAAGTATCATATAAAAGAAATAAACTCCCTAAAGTGAGTCATTCATAACCATAATTTTTCCGGGATATTTTTTTTTTTTTTTTTTGGGGTTTATTATTTTAGAACATTTGTCTTGCACTGTTGCGTTTATCGTCTTTTGAAGTTTAACAAGATAGTGTTTTTGTCATATTGTGACTATTTCCGTAACCTTTTAATATTAAGACATACCTGACATGTACTATACATACTCTCTTCTCATACTCTTTGCATGGTTCATGTTTTTTATTCAAAGTTATATAATTTTCTTATCACCGATTATAGATTTGGAAAATCTCTAATAAGTATTTCAATAAATCATTTTACTGGGAATCAATTAACTGGGATTTCACTTGTTTTACCGAAAATGAACATTGTTGTGTCTTTCTTGGTTTTTTATTGCAGTTTTTGTTTTTGTTTTCGCCAGGTTTTGGAAAATCCATTCTTTTTAATCTATGAGAAGAAAATTTTGAAAGAGGATGTTGTAAAGCAATCAATTAGACTGGTATGCAATTTTTTTTTTTTATGCAGAAATGAAAGTTTCGAATTGTTTACTAGCAAATTAACTGATCCTTTTTTATTTACTGGTTAGAGATAACCTCTATTGATTGTTGCCGAGGATGTAGATTTGGATATGGTCAGATATCTTAGGCATGACCTGTCTTGTCGTGGAAGCAAGGTAATTAAAATCTTCTCTTGGCAAAATATAAAAAATTACATGGGGCATCTGTGAATCTCCATGAAGTTGGCTGAGGAAAATTTATAGATATCAAAACCAAAAATCAAATGAGTATATTGGAGTTTTCGTGTTCAAAATAGAAACATCCTTAATTTTCATATTTTATTCAAATATCGTTTAGTTCTATAAATATTATTTTATGTTATAAGTAATGGTGGGTTTTTGAATTGGATGAAGCTTTTTGTTGTCAAACCTCCTAAATGTAAAATAATGGGAAGGCAATTATGGAGGACCTCGCAGCCCTCACTGGTGGACAGGTAGGTTCATTTAGTTATATTTCCACCGATTTTGCATTACAAAGTAATTCACAAGTCAATGTCAATTCTACCTTTTCTCTTTTATGTTGTAACCAGTGAGTCAGAGATGAACTTTATATCACAAATTCATGGCTCCTGCAATGAGGTAATACATATAATATATGATTTTTTTAGTCTTTTCAATTCAATGGTCAAAGAAACAGGTTGGTTGTGGCTTTTTGACATAATTTGAAACAAATTTCAGATTTTTCTTTGTGTTTGTTATTTGAAATCTTGTTTGAAATATTCTAGGATTTTTGTTTCAGTTGATATATCTAATTTCGTCGAACACTGGGACTTCAAATTATGATATAAAGTTAGTAGAAGTGGGGATTGCAAAACTTTCTTCTGAAGCAGCTGTTTGTAAGGTTTGGTTGTCTGATTTCTACTTCCATTTCTGCTGGTGTTTAATGTTATCATTTAGATACAACAATTGATCTTGCGGGGCTAGTATTTGCTAATACTGACCTGTCTATATTGTTTATAATATTTTCCACTTATTCTCTATTATTTTAATAATACCTTAAGACTGCTCAACTTAAAAGTCAAAACAAATATTCTCATTTTATTTGTTTTTGACACATTTTCCCTTTCATAAATAATTAAAGATTTTATATTATTATTAATTCTTTAAATTAATTATAAAATATATGAAAATTATTATAAAATATAATATTTCAATTTAGAATTATTTTAAATTATAATATTTTATAGAAATTTATTTCATTTAATTATCTTAAATAAATTATTTTAACGTACAATTTAGTGCAGTTCTATTTAAAAACTTCCCTATAAAGTTTTATGTTGCAATATAATAAATAAAATTAAATAAAATTAAGAATATAGGTTATTAATATCGATTAATAAGTTGACATTCAAAAGCCTAATTTAACTAAAATAAAAAATGAACTAAAATATAATAAAAGAGAGGGATTAATAAATTATGTGTTTTAATAGAAATAGAATTAATAATAATAATAATAATTTAGATTTTGTAATAATTTTATATAGAAATATTATATTTCAAAATCATAATGATATATTTTTTAATGAATTAATAAAGATACTAAAATATTAATTGTTTTATCACAAAGGTCAACATGTAAAAACATTAATATTTGTTTGACTTTTTGACCTTAGGTGGTGTTGGGGTATTATTATAAAAATTATAGGGGATAAGTTGGAAATATTATAAATATTAGGGTAAAGTGGCATTCTTTCATTTTTTACATTTAACTTGCATGCTTCTATATCTAAATATATGAAATTTTATTATATTTATAATGTTTGTTTTGGAAATTCCAAATTTCAATATTGTAGGGCAGTGAAATTGATGGATATTAGGAAAAATTGTATGGAATAGTATGGTAACTGTGATTTAATTATAATTTTATTTGTTTGTTATAAAAATTTTCATAGCTTTCATGGATTTGCCTTCATGCATATACTTTTATGTTCAAGATAAAGATTTTGGCATCAGAAGTTTTATTGGATTTAACTTTGATGTATTGTTTACTCATCATCATATTAGATATTTGCAAATCAGAATTTAGAGTATTTATGTGACATTAGGGGGTCATAACATAGTATTTCCTACCTTCCCAATAAAAACATGAAATCCGTGTTAATTATTTGATGTAAACATATAACCCGAATGCTTGTGTAATTAGATATCCGATGGGTCTTGACAGTGGAAAGACATTTGAGACTTTTGACCAATCACATGTCGATTAATTCTTTTTCAATTTGGATTTTTTTTTCGAATTCAACGAGATACTATTTGTCTTATAATGAGTTCGGAATGACAAAATACAATAAAAAGAAGGATAAGTTGGTGTGGACAGGTTTCGACACTTTTGTTCTTATCCATAAACTTAATAAAAATGCACTTTCAATGAGAGAATAAATGATAAGGTTTATATGAAAGTTGTACCACACTTGCTCTCATAAGAATATCGATGGTCACACCTTTAGTACCTGTAATTTTTAAATTATTCACTTGATTTAAATCTTACTTTGACTTGTTGAAAGTATAAATTTACACATGATTATAGAGTTCGATCATAATTTTTATAAATGAATGTAATTCTATTTTTTGCATAAGTAAAATTGCATAAAATATAGAATTAACATTTGTTTGAAAAAGTTTTGATCGGATTTTGTTTCAAAATAAGATTTAACTCAATGGAAGAATTTAAAATCACAAGTACTAAAGTTGTGGTCATCGATAATTCGATATTCTTGTGGGAGCAAGTGTGATACAACTCTAAACTTTATCATTTGTTCTCTTGCTGAATGTGCATTCCTATGAAGTTTATTGGTGAGAACAAAAATATCCAGACTTGTCCACACCAACCATCCTTCTTTGCCAATTCATTGAATTCTTTTTTATTGTATTTTGCTGTTCCGAACTCATTAATAAAACAAATGAGTATCCTACTGAATTTGGAAAAAAAAATCCAAATTGAAAAGGAATTGATTGACATGTAATTAGTCAAAAATCTTAGATGTCTTTCCACCGCTATCGGATACCCAATTACCAAAGTATATGGGTGATAAGTTTGCATCAAATAATTCAACACAGACTTCATTTTTTGGGGAAGGTAAGAAGAAGTGTTATGTTATTCATTCTGATTTGCCAACATTTAATGTGGTGATGGGTAAACAATACCCCCCAAGCCGAATCCAATAAAACCTTGTGATGCCAAAATCCTTTTCTTGAACATAAAAGTATACGCTTGAAGTCAAATTCATGTAAGCTGTGAACATATTTATAATAAACAAATAATATTATAATTAAAATAAAGTAGAATGAGAGTTACTCTACTACACCACATTATTTTAGTACATAAAGCTTTCCCTTTTATAATTTTTCTTAAAATGCATAAACTCCACTACTTTGCAATATTGACATTTGAGATGTTCAAAGCAAACATTATAAATATAATAAAATTTCATATATTTACACATAACAACATTCACATTAAATATTAAAAAAAATATATTAAAAAAAATTAGACGATCAAAGCATGAGGAGTATTGGCATCTGTTAAGATTCCATTAATGTTTTCTTACACTTCTGCAGATTGTTTCATAAGTAAAACAATAATAGGATAAAAAAACAAAAATTTACCACCTCAGTAGATTGCTTGAAAAAAAAATGTAGGAAAAAGAATTAATATTTATTTTTTGGATGATTTTCAAATGAGGAGTACTGGGCATGTGTTGATATTCCATTAATGTTGTCTTTCGCCTCTGCAGATTGTCTCATAAGTAACATAATAATGGGTTACCACTTACCACCTCTGTATAATCCTTCATAAGTGAATGTAGGGGAAAAAAATTGATAAGGAGGATTACTGGGGCATGTGTTGAGATTCTTTTAATTTTTGGATTATTTTCAATGAAAGCCGAAATAGTAAAACATATAAACAAATTGTTTATGACATTAGAAAAAGAACTAATTTTTCAATATTACCACATGAGTGACTGACTGCATATTGATTACTAATTTTTTAATATTACCACATGAGTGGTTGTTGCATATTGATATCTATTTTAGTTGAATAATGTTCTACCAAACGTGGTATTGGAAGAGTGAAAAAGTGTGAGTATTGCAATTGTGCTTGTACACACCAGCAATTGACATGAGTCTTGTTTTGAAAATGTTTAAGCTTTAAATAAAGAGATAATTGAAGTGCAAACTGGAGAAAGCTACACAATTGATCTTTGAAGTGCAAGCTTGCTATAGAGAAGTTAATTTTTTTTTTTTTTTTTTAATGTTTTGGATAATGAGATAAAATGGTTAGGGTTTCTCTTAAATATTAACAAGAGTAGATATATCTCCAATATAGAGACATAATTTATCACCACTAATCGTAGACTTCAAAGAAATGTTACAAATATATGTATTTAATGTCTTAATAAATTTCAAATTGTTTATCTGTTGTTTAGTAATTAACTTAAAAAAAAGATATTGATTCATTTGTGTCATCCAATTTTTTTTTTTTATGCTAATAGTTTAGTTATTTTGATTATAGTATCGATTCTTCTACAAAATGTCTAGAACATATTTCAAATTCAAATATATTATATATGAAGAAATGAGTAATAAATGGAGTTAGGTGGTGAAATTAAGTTAAATAACTCTTAACATTAACATTAAGAGACTAAACGGACAAGATGAGACAACTTACCTTACCATTGTCAGAAAAGAGAGTTGCAACATAAGTACCATTGTCAGAAAAGAGAATATGATGATCAAACCAAACTTAAACCTCATGTATTACTTTCTCAGTGAGGTTCATTAATTCAATGGGATTAGCTCAATAGTAGAGTAGTCTATGTTCTGATTCTTCTTACCAATATAACTAACAAGGAATAAAAAAATTGACTTTCATTTGAAAGATCAAAATTTTGGATGATATTTCATTATGATTAAAAAAATCTGATGTATCACGATTTTGGTTTTAAAATCTCGAATCTCAATCAAGATTCGGGTATTAACTAAAGGAAGATGAAAAATCGAAGCTAAAGAACAAGGTTTTGAAATGTTTCCGCTATCATAAATAAGGACATTTCAAAAGGGACTAAAGCTAAGTCTAAGTATGAAGTTGATAGAGATGGTGATGCTGCTGTTGCAGATGGAGGTTATGGATATGATCTATTAATTACTACTAACAATAAAATAGAAGGTCAATGAATCTTAAATTCTGATTGCTCCTTTCATATTTGAGAATTCCAATAATAAACGGCCAAATAAAACTACTCAACTAAACCCCAGGGTCAAACCTAAATTAGTGATCTCATTATGACGTTTCCATGCTTGAATTAATGTTTGAATCACCAAGGAATTACGTTTATTTAGCCGAATTACCTTGACTAAACTTACATTATAATAATTTTTTTTTTAAAAATATTATTAATTATACTCAAAAGATTTAAAGAATCATTTTACAGATATGAGCATTTTAATTTGTCAACTTTTAGAATTTTAAAATAATAGGATTCTTCAACCCATTTCATTTCATAAGCTTATGTTTAATATGGTGATTTGAGAGGTAGAGATTGGATAAAAATGTGATTTGGTGGAAACATAATTTTTAAGTATTTTGTTAATGAAAAAATTACGGAATTATTAATCTTGTTTTTTTTTTTTTTTAATAATTGAATTTTACCAAAGATAAAATTTTTTAATTTTTCCCACCATCAAAATTAGGAGTAGGTAAGGTTTGGTTCGATTCGATATAATTATAAAATATTTATAATTACAATTTTTAAAAGTCATTGTTTAGTGTTTTCTTTCAGAAAATGATAATTATTTCTAATTAATGTTTTGGTTCGATACAATTTATTTTTTTAACCATAATAATAAAAAATTAAAAAAAAAATAATAACATTCATTGAATATAACATTTATTCAAAAATATTGACACTATAGTTGTTCTAATCATCACAATTACACCAATAAGAATTTTTCATGAAATATAATAATCATTTAAATAATTTAAAACTAGGTTGGAACTCGCGCGGTGCGTGAGTTTATTTTTATTTTATACGTAAGATTTTTTTTTTATTAATCTATATTTAGTATTTTTTTTACGATAATGAAATAAAAATAAATTTGAAATTGTCCATCTATTTATTTTTAATCGGAAAAAAAGGATTTAAATTTTTTGATATCCCTAACCATTTTTTCAATATTCCTAGAGTTTGATATTATTTTATTTTTTTTTAAAAGCCAAAAGATAGAGACAATGGCAAAATTATCAGATGAATACGATTAAATTTTATTTTTAGAATTTACATTACAATTTTTTTTTAAAAAAAACTAACAAATATACTAGGTAAAATGAACAAATCTAATGGCCCATATACAAAATACAAGTTAACTAATTCAATGAATTTTCCACCTCAAAGTTTAATTAAAATTGGAAATGTTTTATGTGTTTAATAATTAATCTTATTAAAAGAATTTCTTCAAAATATTTAATATCCCATAAAATAACAAATTTAATAATGTAACAAATATATTATATAGAATAACAATACAATATGATTAGATTGAAAAAATCAATAAATCAAATCATTCAGTTAATTCAGTTTGATTTTTTTTTTGGTTAAAAATTATTCTAATACCATACGGTCATCGATTTGATTAAAAAAATTTGATTCAATTTCACTTTTTCAGTTTCAATTTTTTTGTCCACATCAAAATATTAAATAAACACACCATAATTATTTTTAAACATAAAATAAAATAATGTAACACCATTTATGAATAACAATTTATTTACCATATTTTTTTTTTAATCACAACATCACATAACTTTTTAAGTTTATGAATCTATTTAATTTTTTTAAAATACAAAATAAAAAATTTGTTGGTTAATATCCAAAAGGTAATACTATATCCTTATTTAAATTGAGTAATGATGGGGTTTTTAACTATTATCCTAGTACTAGTTAATGACCCGTGGGATTCTTCGGTCCATTATATTATGAATATATATGATTAATACAAAAAAAAAATGAAATTAATTATGATCATACATTTAATCATAGTTATTTAGACAATATAAATCTTTAAACATTTTCTCAAATTAACAAATGTGTTTTTTATCCTATTCACCTTTTTTTTTTTTTTTTAGTTTCTGGAGAATAAAACCTTAGTACAAATATATATTTGGCTAGGTTAGGAAGAATGTGAAATTATAATGTAGAAAGTTGACCATCAATAATAAATCATTTCTTTAATCATCAATATTTTTTTGCCCCATTTCCATGTATAATAATTTTTCGGATTTAATCAGATATTATAGAATGCTTTTGAAATTCTTTAAGAATGCGGTTATTTAAATTAGTGTGTTGGTGAAATACCCAAATATAATATTACGATTAGTGGTCATTAAATAATAAAAATATAGAAATAATTTAATTTTTACCCATGTATCATCATCAATAATAAAACATTTGAGTTACACATGGAAAAATAAACATTAATAATTAGTAAATAGTAATTAATGGAGGTGAAATGACTATTGTAGGACATCCTCAAATACAAGGGATAAAACATTGATAGCTTGAAATGTGAGAAGCTTTTTCGTCTTTTATATATTTATATGGATTTGTGTCCTCAATGATATTTCATATATAGTAGTAAAAGGGATGAAATTATAATACGTGACAGTTGACGATGAATAATGATAGTATTTAAAATAGTAAATTAATTTTAAAAATTAAAAATACTATTTAAATTTACTATTTTAGATATTAAAATACAAAAATTAGGTGCTGAGAGAATTTTTAGAGAGTAGAGCTAATATTATTGTATGGGAATTAATGGCAAACTTGATGTTTCAGTTACAATTAAATTACCATATCAATTCAAATGCTGGGATAATAATTGGGAACCCTAATTTTACTAATTTTATTTGTTAGTAAGCAACATTATTTGTTCTTTGTTTCTAGCAAATGATACATATATAAACTCCTGTATAAATGGCCTGTCAAAAGGCAATCTAGGCCTTGCGGTTTGTGAAGGCTTTTTTAGGGGTGCATATTTAGGAGATTATGGTCAATATCTCGGGATTAACACTGTTTATTGTTACGAGATTATGACACCTTACACCTCATTGAAATATTCATAATATATTACCCAATTGTCTGCACATGGTCACTCATATGAATTTTCGGATCTCTCATGTATACCGTGAGGTCAATTCAGCTACTGATTACTTAGCCAACATTACATGCACCTGCGATGAGTTCACTTCGTGAGATGAAGCTTTTTATTAGTCTTTACATATTCTGTCACACCCGTCCCCTTAGGTAGGCTAGGGGTGAGACGGAGACTAGAAACTGGCAGAGTTTCCCCTGTAATATGGGCAAATCCTCCATATACAAGGAAAATCTAAAACTGAAAACTAGCAACATGAAAATTTTTCTTAGGATCTCCATGATCCAACTCAAATAACATCATAAGGAAATACAATATCCTCAATAACATATAAAGGCTCAATGCCTCACAACACAATACAAGTTTCTCTCAAGAAATACACAACCAGAGTTTAAACTTTGAAACATAACCAGGACATTCTATTGTTGGCACAACCTTTCTCTATAGCAGGAATGATGATGACACAGCAGATGGAAAGGATGATCTACTAAACTGCTGAACCTGAAATATTAGGGAACGGGGTAAGCTCACGCTTAGTGCAATGGATCACAGCTTAGTGCCGTGGATAATCAAGTAACAAACTGGATCGAACAAGCATTTCATAATATACATAAATACATAAGCTGTAAATCAATATCTCAAACCTTTGCTTGAAATCATAAATCTCATTTCTTCATAAAACTCACTTTGCTCAAGAAATACTCTGAGTAATAAATCACATTTCTCATTTCTCATAAAACTCATATTGCTCATGAAATACTCTGAATAATAAATCACATTTCTCATCTATAAGCACAACCTCATGACAATATGGCAAAGCTGGCAACATGGGGCATCCCCACGGCAATAACTGGCATCCGGAGCAAACTGGCAACGTAAGACCTTATCTTACGGCAATAACTGGCAACATGAGACCTTATCTCATGGCAAATATCTGGCAACATATATGTACACGGGGTGCATCCTAACATAAAAAATCATTTCCAAAATCCATGCTCATATATCTCAAATCATGCAAGTTTATCATATATCACAAATCATGCTTTCAACATAATCAATATTCGATCCATACCTTATAGCAAAATATATAAACTTTCTAAAAGCAAAATCATTTAATGCATTACTTTAAAATTCATTTAAGAAAACATACATACTATATTACTTTTGAAAACATCAATGTTACAGGTTTATCCACGCACCTGATGAGCTGACTACTGGAAAAAGAAACTAAGCAGCAGGATCGTCCCTGCTTACAGTATCACGATCACCTAAAAGACAAAAGAATTTACTATAAGGAACATAATCCTAACTAGAATAAATGAAAGAATATGCAAGAAACGTGATTCGGTCGTCCTCGCAATCCTAACGAAATTTAAGATTCGGAGGTCCATTACTACTCGGAATGGTCTGAAATTCGCGGAGGAGACTCGGGAAGTCGGCGCGAAGATACTGTCTGGCGAGTGGGTTCCACGCGCCACCTCTCCCGTCCGCGCGTGGGCCTCACGCGCCGCCACAAGAGTGGCGCGTGAGCGCCACGCTCCGGCCTAAAACCAGATTTTCTGGTGGCCGTGAATTCCTCTCCTCATTTCGGTTCTAATGGCACTGACGGTTTGTCGATCGGAGTTCCGGATCAACGGGAAATCGAGAAAAACCATAAAAAGTTCCTTACCGAGATTTCTCCGAAAATTGGAAGTTTCCCGAGATGAAACTACCACCAAAATGATCCTCTCGTTGAGATCTACACTTTTCCTTAAGGACTCGGTCGGGTTTGAGCTACGGATCAGGACCAAAACTTCTCTTCTCTCTTTTTCTTTCTTTTTCTCTTTCTTCTCTCTCCGCTTACGTCTCTCTCTCTGTGTCTCTTTATCTTTCTATTCTTATCTTTTTTTTTTTATCTTTTGTATAAGCTTATAGTGTGCGTGTGTGAAATAAATAAATAAATACTAATATGGCAAATTCGTTTGCCACCCTATACTTAATCTTAACCGCATCTTTAATTCCAATTCAACCAATTTAATAATAAATCCTTAAATTTTTAACCCACAAAAATAAAAATATGGGTAAAAATAATCCGGGGTGTTACATATTCGGTCTCATTATTCTAATGATTTCTCTAATTATAGATTTTCTTAGTCATTTCTTTCTTTTTCTTTACTTCTTCTTTGTTAATTTTTCGGTTGAAGGTCAACACTCAACCTCTGGGTTTACTGAAAAAGATTTTAACGAGGTTGGTATATTCTTTGGTTAAGTTTAGGCTTTGTATTCTTGCAATGTATCAAACTTTATTTATTCTTTTAATGCAATATTCTTGACGACTTATTGATAGCATATAATTTGACAAAATCTTAAGTGTCAACCTAATTGGGATGTGAGATATTATTTGATGCTTTATTCAAAAAAAATTATACATGTACAAAACTTAAGTGACCTTATTATAATATTTCATATGTCTCATATTTTTTTAATATATAAATAAAACACGTCGCTATCACACACACATATATATAATATTTTTCAGAAAAAAAAGGATTATATTTCTAAGATTGTCAAAATGATGAAGTAAACCTCTACATTAATATTGATTATTAACCGGAAAAAAAACCGAAAATTTTATTTATATATATACGAACTAGTGGATAATATTTTTACCCCCTCAATGTCAATATATTAATTTTATTATAATAAAAATGTGCATATTATAGATATTACATACAATATACCGTTTTTTCCTTTTTTAAAAAACACATGATATGTAAATATTACATACCATATTAAGATTATTCTAGGATTCTCTTCCTTTTGAGAATCTCACTTTTTATGCATGTCGTTGTTAGAGATGATAATTTTCCTCTCCCGTCTCATTTCGTTTGGGACATATTTTTATATCCCGTTTTAAAAATGGAATAGGATAGGATAAAAAATTTATCTGAAATCTCAAGCGGAACGGGATAATGAGATAAGAAAAGATTTAATGTGATACGGGATGAGACCTGTCTGATTTTTATTTTGAAAAAATATAATGAGATGGGATCAAAATAATTTTTAGTCCTGATTTCGACAAATCTCATCGAGACCCGACCCGATCCATTGCAAACCCTATTCATTGTCTTAAACTCCACCACTAGTTACTCTCTATTTCCATAACCAGACAAATGCCAAAGGTCTAGAAAATTTAGAAAGGAAAAAAAAGTACCTAAAAGACAAACCAAACCACGTCTATGAAATCAACAACCTTTGTTTTGAAATCGACCACCTAAATTAAGCTTTCCCACACATAAATATAAACCATCTGAGGAGCTACCATAATGTAGAGGATTATAATTTGTGCAACTTTCAAGCTCCAACTTTCATTGAATGGCTCAAGCCGCCATCATCATCATCATCATCTTCTTCTAGTTCTTGTATGACTCCTTCAAACATTTCAATATGCTCATCATGGGATTTTTCAATGGCTTGAGCCATTCAATGAAAGTTGGAGCTTGAAAGTTGCACAAATTGTTATCCTCTACATTATGGTAGCTCCTTAAACCTATCCCTGGAAATTCTATCTTGAGATGGTTTATATTTATGTGTGGGAAAAGCTTAATTAAGGTGGTTGATTTCATAGAATTGGTTTGGTTTTTGACACTAAGCAAGAAGAAATGATGATCAATAAGAAAATCTTTCATGGATATTTCCTTTCATTAAAGATATATACTTGGTCTTGGATAACAACTCCCGCAGCACAGATCTTCGTTGGTCCTATGCAGTGTGCTTGCTCCATTTGCTGTAAATCCTTCGATATGTACAATAACATGCAGGTGAGTTAATATTTATATTCTCCTTTGATTTCTAAAACTCTCGGAAAAATACTTTTATTTGATTGTTCACTTGTTTGATATTACAATTCTTTTTCTTTTTTATACAGAAAATTGAGATGCACGATAAAATTTTGGGAGTACAAATTTTCTTGAGATCTCTTCATCAATGAAGTTACAAATCTGATTATAAAAGAAAAAGCTCGACAAGGCTAAAAATATGGATGATTGCATTATATATGTATATATAATGTTTTTAGATTCCTTTTGAGAAATCCATTTAAGATCTGGATTAAATAATTTTAAATTAATATTATACCTTACATATATACGTTAAGAAGATTAAGGGAGTGAGTGAACCATACTTTCAAGAAAATGGGGCGAAAGATTGTTGGAGCCAAGAATGACAACTGTTCGATTTTCAGAACTAAGACATATGCAGTTTGCCTTATGAGCTATTTGTTGACTCCAGAGCTCTCTCAAAGTCACAGATGATGATCCTTTTAAGAATATTATTAATCTTGGAATTGGCACAAGTCGGAACTACTTACAAAAGGTTCTTTGTTACTTATTTTAATAGTGGAAGGTGAGGTATTTAATTAACTTCTTTACGTGCCTTCAGATAAAGAAGGGCATTTTTGTGTGCTTCAGAGAATGTTTCTATATATTCATCGAAGTCATTTGTTTAAGGTATCTTATGGATAATGAATGATTTAAGAATGCCTTTTTTATAAATTTCAGAAGTTGTATCCCCTTTTCTTTATCCATGATCTATCTTTTATAGTTGGTCAGATTGCATATACATTAATGAGATTGGTTGGAATATTAATCCTTGAAACATAAGCGATTTTTAAAACAAGTATCATATGTAGGCTATTTACATGTTAACCAAATTGGATTAATGTCAAATTTCATACAAATGAGATATAGCGAAATGATTTCAAAACCACTTAGCCTCCCCGATCTTCTGTACTATCATTAATGGGATGGCTGAAGTGTCCAATGCATAAATCACATGTGCCAGGTTCTGCCTATATGTTGCTGCTAACATAGTTTCACCATGAGACTTGTTTGAGAAGAATGGTATTTGGAGCTCAAAGGATAGGCGACAATGTATGTATGTATGTATGTATTAGTCCATATATTTTGAAATTATGAGTTGTATTCTTTAAACTTTTAATAACCACAAAGATACCTCCAACCCTATCATAATTTTATTAAAATAGTTTCTTAATAAATAGATTGATCACTGGATATATTTTTTTAACTGAGTATTTGATGATATACTTATAAATTAAAGTTGAGATACATAATTGGTATCCGACGAATATCTAATAAGGAAAATATCTCAAGAAAAATTATTGGACTAATAATATAAACTTGAGACAACTATCATTTTTGAATTAACTTTTGGGTGAGTTAATAATATTCTTTTAGTCAGTTGTTCTAAACTGTGAAATAATTTTATCCCTGTGTCACAGATTTAAAAAAATAATGACAGATTTAATATATATATATATATTTTGAAATCATTGGAAATCTCACCGCCAAACCATCCGTTCCGGGTTTAAGCGGAGCAAGTAAAACCACCGGCTGTCCCATACTCTTATAAGAAATGCACTCCCTGGATTCGAACCCAAGACTTCAAGGTGAGATCCTGAACCCTACACCACCAAACCATGTCCCTTGGAGACATTATCCGTAATATAGTTATTGAGTTTTATCATTTTTCAAATATAAGTGATGAATTTATTTTTCTGTCTACAGTTTGTGGATTTAACTCAATTCAAAAGACGAGAGTTACCTCAAACTTATATTATTAATCCAATAACTATTCTTAGTAGAAGTACCTCAAACTTATATTATACTATTAATATTAGTCAAACTTATATTAATAGTATAATAATATTAATATAAAAATTATGGATAAATAATTAAAGCCTAAATTAATTTTTTTTAATCTCATATCTATTCGAGAATTCGAATAATAGTATACATCCAAAGAAATCCGCTTGAAAAACTACTCAACTAAACCCAAGGGCCAAACCTAAATCAGTGATGTAATTATGCATTTTTGATAAGCGGTGAATATGTTAATATTTGATGCCTCTTTACCTGGCATTTTGTGGGTTAACTCGAGATTTATGAGTGTTTTGATATGTTTAATGTTTAATTTATAAGTCAAGAGCATAAGATAGTTGAAGCGGGTTTAACGAGCGAAGAAACGATAAAATAAAGCGAAATTATGCCTAAGTTAAAGACCTGAACATCGCGTCTCGACGCTGGAGAGCGCGTCGTAACTTGCTGCAGTAGAAAAATGAGGCAGAATATAATTTTTTCTACGTGTCGTGACGTGTCCTTATGAGAATCGCGACGCCACAATAACAGGTACGAGTGTTGTGACGCTGTGCTATGCGCGTCGCGACATGCTCACGATTTCCAGACTTCAAGAGAATCTATAGAAATTAAAATAGGAAAGTCTCCAGAGCTCCCTATAAAAGAATAGTTCATCTCAAGCCCTAAATATCATAGTTTTGAAGCCTCAAAAAGACTTTTGAAAGAAAACAAAGCACATCAAGTAAGCATAGCAATGAGGTTCAGCATCATGAAAACATAAGACTGCCGACTTCAACAGAGTAATTTTTTTCTTCTCATTCATGATGCTTTATTTAATTTTGATTATTTGTTTAGAACTCTTTCACATGTGTTGTAACTAAACCTTTAATATATGGTTGTGATGAAACTCAGTACTCTAATTTTATATAATTGATTTTTCTTATCTTGTGTGATTTTTTGGCTTATTTATTAAACTTTATGCTTAATGCTTCTTGTGCTTGATCACCAATAAGACTGAATTGAGAAACTTATTTGAACTTGAAAACAAAAATTAGGGTTTGGTCTTAGGTTCAATAACACACGATCTCATCTAAAGAATTTCCATGCAGAATAGAAATATACATGTAGGGCGTGCGTAGCCATAATTGGAATATGATCTTAAAGAATTCAGATTAAACTGGTTGGTTTAGAAATATAGTTAATTAATTTATTCTGAATATTTGACATGACCATCGAAAGAGGCTTGTGGCTATTATCGTGTTACAGGTTAATAAATTAATTTATTACACAAGTATAGGAAAATCAACTTATCTTTCGCCTAGTGCTAGGTGGATTCACAATCTTGGATGTCTTTCTCTCATTGGTTGTCTTCGAAGTTTTTATAATCGTCTTTATTTTCCGTAACCTTAGTTTAAATCAACTAAATCATTGTAATTAATTTCAATTAGATACTCGTAGGTAGTTAGTCTTAATAATTAGTAAAATAGGTAATAAGTCCTCATGTGATCGATATTGTTTTATACTACTTGAGCGATATATGTGCTTGCGTTACGTGTGAAAATTAGATCAAGTTTTTGACTCCGTTGCCATGAACTTAATTTATTTTTCTTTATTAATATTAGGATAACAATCTACTTGCTTAGCTTAACACCCATCCTTTTTTTTTCTTTTTTTTTAGGTGGTCAAATTAATGGAATACCATTGGTCGATGGTGGCATTAAGAGTTATAAAAAATGATGCTACACCAATGTCGGTGAGACACCATCTGATTTTCCAAGGCCTGTTGTCTAGGCCAACAACTATCAATGAATGTTAGAGAGAAGAACCGCGATGTATGCTCAAGTCTTTCAGAGCACGAGGATGAGATGTGAGATATGTGGGGGCAGCCACTCGAGTGATCATTGCACGTTCAACTACAACCTAGGGTGGGAAAACCATCAAAATTTTACATTACATAACAATGAAGGTCATGTATATCTCACTTGATCATTTTATCATTTTTATCCACCACAAGCCTAAGAATTCCCTCAAGAACCAAAACCATCATTGGAGGACTTGCTTCTGCAGATAACAATTCTGAACAAGGAAGCCGCGAAGAACATTACTAGATTGGAAGCAATATACAGAGTCAAACGACACCCTTGAACATGGAATTTAGCAACCCGAACCAAATGCCACAAGGAGTTTTCCCAAGTAACATAAAAAATAACCCTAGGAGAGAAGGGAAAGAATTTGGCAATTTCATCTCAGTCTGTCATGAGGAAGCACAAATAGATGAGCCACTCATAACCTCCACACCAACAAAGCAAGATGAGGGTGTCAGAATAGACATATCAAATGATTTTTTAAGTCATACGTAGTAAAACATAAGTAATGATGAATTGTTTGTTTTAGGATGAAATTTTAGAAATTATAAGTGCCAACTTTACTTTTATCTTATGCCTTGAGTAGGGTATTTATGTCAGACTCTTATGCACTTAAGAATAGGTCTGTAGCAGTTAGACCCTAGGGAGTTGATGAAGTGACTAGTTGAAAGAATTGGTAGATGATGAATGACTGTTTGCTTGAATATCTGTCTCAGTCTGCATTCAATTATGATGTGTGGTATGGTAATATTTTTCTGCTTATGAAAAAAGAAAAAAAAAAAAGAAAAAAGATCACTTATAACCGATAAGCGTGAAGCTACATATGGACGAGTATTAGGATTACCATAAGAAGAAATGCTATTTTAAAGGGTATGTGGGTATGAAAAAAATGAGAATTTAGTTAAGAACCGTAACCCATTATGCACGTATAGGCAGATAAAACACTATTTTTAAATATTTAGATTGGTTAGACCCATCAGCTATCGATTTTTGAGACGAAATTACTAAGTTGGCCTACTTATGAGTTAAGCTATGAGCAGACATCGACACACACACACACCCTTTGAGTTTGATTTAAATAGTTTATTCAAGAATTTAAATTTAAGTTGTAGTGCACACTTTGAAGGTTTCTTCGACTTCGTTGCTGGACATTCTCTAAGGACATTGTTATATACAATTATCAGGACTGTTTGTTTTGTTTCTTTTATTTATTTCTTCATTTTTGTGTGCTTGCATGTGCATGTGAATGACGTTTGTGGGTTTCATCGCAGTAAGCCCTCACGATACTATAACTCGTCCAATAGGGCCACTTAAAGGTTTAAAGGCTTGTTGCATAAGCTAAATGAAATTGTGATCCCTATGAAAGTGGCTTAGTTAGTTTAATAGAGTTAGTTTATTTTTATTTTTTATTTTGAACTAGCAAAATGTTAGGTTTAGTGGTGTGATAAACAGTGAATATGTTAATATTTACCACCCCTCTAACTGGCATTTTGTGGGTTAGCTTAGGATTTATGATCATTTTGATGTGTTTCGTGTTTATTTTGTAGGTCCAGAGCATAAGATAGCTGAAGCGGGCTTAATGAGCGAAGAAATGGAAAAATGAAGAGAAATTATGCCTAGGTTAAAGACCTAAGCAGCGCATCCCGATGTTAGAGAACGTGTCACGACGCGTTGCAGTAGCAAAATAAGGCATAATATAATTTTTAGCCCGTATCACGACGTGTCCTTGTGAGCATCATGACGCCACTATTGGAGTTTGTGCTTGGAGCGCCAATCTGAATGATGTATTAAATATTATATTTTATTATTTATTAATAAAGTAACTATATTTTCATTTCAACATTGTTAATGGTAATTATTATGTCAAAATACATATAAGTTTGATATATAAATATGCTGAGAATGACATTGACCTTGAATAATTATGTAGTAATAATGGACACGGTTGGTCTGACATTGGGATAATATAACTATTATAAACTATTCTTAAAGTAAATATTCATAGTCGTTAGTTTTGGAATACAATTGAATTCATATAACCTAGAAGACTAGCACATGTCGTATATTGGAATTGTAGTTCCAATGTTTAACCCAATAGACCATGAGCAAGGGAAGCTCGTATAAACATGTGGGTAGTTATTGGAGCAAATATTGAATGATTCACATTTGATTCCTAATAGTTGAAAGTACACATTACTATTAATATGAATCTATTCGAGTTGAGTAGTATATGTGATCTTTTGACTATAGGATTGTTGGCGAATTTTACGGTCCCGAGGATCGATTAAAGCATATAAACATACATGTGAATACACGAGGAAGTTGCGGAATACTTACATCGAGCGGTTGAGCGATGCGACGAACACGAAAAAGCTTTTCTGCCCTCCTTGGTGGTCACGACAGTTCACTGGTTTTGTGTCCTCCAAATTCGGCAATGGTCCTCCATGCAAGCTCCAAGCTTTGTGATGAAATTCCATGCTCATAAGTGGGTTTCCCTATCACCTTCGCAAGACCCTTTTGTGTGCTAGCACTCTTGATTTTTGCCACAAAAATCACTCTTTCCTTCTCCATGACTTACGGCAGTGAGCTGTGAAAAGAAGAAGAAATTTCAGCCCCTTGGGCGTGAATGGGAGAGGAAGAAAGAAAAGAGAGAGTTGTGTGTGTTGGTTGATGGATTGTGTATCTAATACACAATTGAATTATTAAAATTCATTTACCAAAAGTTGTATAAGCCTTTCCAAAAGTCAACAAGTTTTGGAGCCAAAATTTGGTAATTAATTACTTCCAACAACTCACATCAACTATTCACATCACTCAATCAATCAAGTGACAAGTTGTCACATCACTCAAAGTGACTAATGATTTGACGCTTGATGTGACTTGCGTGCCGCACTCGAATTCGAAATGCGAATGCGCTCGCAAACACACCCGGGCTCGGGTTCGCTAATTCCAAACTAACGAATTTTCCGTTGCGAAATCACTATTCACGTCGCTATAAAAAATTAATTCTAAATTAACTCGTTCGCCCGAATTAAAATCTAATTTCAATTCCGCGTCGAAATCCAATTTCGTATAATATATCGAATATATTATTTAACCGATTAATTACAAATTAATCGTTCTCTCTCTTTAATGATATTTTATCCCAGATAAAATATCTCTGTAATTAATCTCAGATTAATTTTCTCTCTAATTTAATTAATCCCAGATTAATAAAGTGCGAGTCATACGTCATCGGTGAATCTTCGGGAAGCGACCCATGAGATCCCCGGATATGTTGGCAGTAAATTCGGTCGTCGGACTATCCGAACACGTAAGTACCTCGTACTACGTTTTTACCGATTTACAAGATAATGTTGGCTTCTAGCAAAGCGCCATGCCTACCCAATTCTCCAGAAATATCCTTACAGGAATATGTGATCTATATCAGGAGTAGTATACGTAGTATTGCGTATTTCGATCCAGTATCAGATGTCACGTGCTAGGCCTGGGGCTGGAATTGTGTATGCCCCGTACGAAGCACATATCGGATCTTTGGTAACTAGTCTCTATAATCGGATAAACATGACTTAGTCATTTTATCTTGATGACTGCAGTACATAAGAGAACCAGTTCCGTATCCTACGTGACCATCATCTCCATTATGACTGGAGTGATACTTCCGTCTTGACATCACACACAACACACTACGATTCTCAATATACCCAGCGGAGGCATACACAGAACCTGTTAAAGCCCTGGACGACCTAAAACCAAAGCATATTGATTGTCGCAGGTATTAGCGGTGCAAGTCTCAGGTTAATACCAAATACACCTACCCTGATTTCGGACTTCCATAGACACAGAGTCATACTACCAATGGAATTCCGAGGGGTCTATCCAGATCGAAGCTGTTTTTCGTACCATCGGTAAAACACAACCTCCTATTACACTTGCATGAGTATCCTATACCCAAATATATGAGAACTATGTCATTATGCCCGCACAACGCGCACAAGTGTAATACTAGTCTTTTACGTATTATCGTTGTCCATTCTCGATAATACTCTAACTAGGGATATTTAATGATTAAACCTTCGTGGATTGATACTGTCTCATATCATCTCAATCCAGGAACTAATCATAAGGACCTCCTATCATTTATACATATTGGTAATCTAATCACAAATGATAAGAGAGCAATTTCCTTTGTCACATAGTTAATTTGTACAACAACACCATGATCTGTACAAATAGTGACGCTATGGGTCATAACTGTCCAACAATCTCCCACTTGGCCTATAGCCTGTCACTCGAGTGTCCTACACCCGAACTATGTACGGTTCGCTCAAATTACTGAGAAAAGACTTTCGTCAGCAGATTTGCATGATTATCGTCTGATGCGTTTTATTCGATCATCACATCGCCACGATGTATGATCCGAACGAATCAGATGAATAATTGAAGTATTTATCTGGATCGTTGATGAGACCATTAATTCTTTAGCCTGCGCTGTAGCCTAGCTCAGCTGCTAACAGAACTATATCTAATCTAATTAGATTTATTATTAATCCAGAAGGCTTCTATTGCTGCCTCAGCTGCAGCAATAACCCGCGTTTGTTGTTTATTTGGTAACGGTATCTTGCTTGGAAGATTTCCAGCTCACTGTTCCGTTATTCAAACTGTATAGTACCGTTTTACGACTTATAGCCGTTTTTATCGGTTAGGAAACTTGCAGTAGTGATCCCAGTCACTCCAAGTTCTCCTTCTCCATAGTCAAAGAGAGCATCCTTAGTTCCTCTAAGATACTAAACGATGTTCTTAACATCAATCCAGTGACTATCACTTGGATTGGCCTGATTGTGACTCCATATGCTCAAAGCATATGAGACACCAGGTCTCGTACATTTATTTCAATGTACGAGTTCTCGGAAAGTGTTAACAACTTTAAATCTATCCCAGTAGATCTTTATTCCTAGAATAAATGTTGTTTCTCCTAAGAATTCTACGAAGAATTTTCTCGAAAGCCAAGCTTTCACAGATTGTATTTATGGGAATATCATTTCCAAGAAATGACATATCATCATTATTTAGGACATTCACTGTCAGTGCGCTCCCACTAACCTCCTTATATACACAAGAATCATTTTCGTTTTGAATTAAATCATATACCATTATGATTACATCAAAACGATAATTCCAAGAACGCAATGCTTGCTTCAATCCATAAATGGATCGAATAACCTGCAAACCTTGTTTGCTAGTTTTGGTACGAAAAAACCGTCAGGATGTTGTAAACATTCTCCAAAAGGTTTTCTTTTCAGGAAAGCGATTTTCCCGTTCAGCTGCCATATTTCATAAATGAAACATGTAGCATCATCAAGCATTATCCAAATGGATTTACCTTGGCAACAGGTAAATGGTTTCGTCTTAATCGACACAATGTTGATAACGATACCTTTTCGCTACAAGCCTAGCTTAGTACGTTGGTATGTTGCCTTCCATGTATGTCTTCCTTGAAGACTTATATAGTACCAATAGGCACAATGCCTTGCGGTACAACAACTAGTATCCAAACTAAGTTGATATACATGGAATCCATTTCGGATATCGTGGAACTTTGCCATAATAGGGAGTCAATACCTTGTATCACTTCCTCATACGTAGTCAGTTCGTCTTCCTCAAAAGATTGACATCTTTACGAGGTGAGATCAGAAACCCGTACCCCAGGTTGTTTTCTGACTCTCTCCGACCTACGCGGTTCTTATGTATTCGAAGATTATTGGTATAGTATCATCCTTGATGAACTATTTTTGTTCCATTAAGGAATCGGTGCCTGGAATAGTATTACCCCGATTTTCATCGAGTTTTACTTTCCTCCCACTTACCACTGCATATCGGTATTCCTCTTAGGAAAACCGCATGGAGAGCAACAATTACATTGTTCTCTTGTGAGTTGTATAAGTACTATACTTTGGTTTCCCTAGGATAACCTACAATATGGCACTTATCCGATTTGGGTTCTAGTTTGGTATCATCCAAACATATACCCAGCATTCCCAAATATTCAGGAATGAGAAAACCCAGTTTCTTTCTTGTTCATATCTAATATGAAATATGTCAAACAGATTTTTTTTATGGAACCTTATTCTAAATAAGTTCTGCACTGTTTATGCGTATCCGTTGAAGGAAATGGTAGCTCAGAGTGACTCATGATTAACCTTATCATGTCCAAAAAAACTTGGTTTATCTGTTCGGACACACTGTCAGGATGACGTGTTCCGGGAGGAGTCCTCATTGAAAGAATACTATACTCTTTCAAGTATTTAAGAAACTTATTGCTTAAGTATTTTCATCATGGTCCAACCGTGATGGTTTTACACTTTAGCTGATCTGTTTGTCTATTTCGTGTCGAAACTCTAAAAGTTTCCGATTTGTGTTTCAAAGGAAACATATAACCATATCGCGATGCCACATCCGTAAAGGTCACGAAATATTCAGATCCACCTCTAGCCTAGCTAGACATGGGCCCACCTACGTCACTATGAACGAGGGCTAACAGATCGGTGGCATTTACACTTTTACCAAGTAAAGGTGTTATAGGAACTTTGCCTAATAAACTAGTTTCGTAGACATTATTTGAATGAAATCAAATCTGTCCTAGTATCCACTCTTCAAAAGTGTGGACATACGAGTCTTATTTAATTATGTCCCAGACAACAAAGCCACATATAAGTTTCTTCTGATCAAATCAGTTTGAGCTATTTGTTTGTCATGTTATATGGTTGAGATTTATTTATATTCAAAATATAAATATTGTTATTCACATCTAATGTGTTTATCTCAATATCATCTTTATATAATAAAACACTTTAGTGTTCTAGGTTATAAAGGTAAATCCGCAACATATTAAACACTGATATAAAGATAATGTATCTAGTCAAACTAGTTACATTTTAACAGTTTCCTAATTTAAGCACACACCCAAAGGGTAGTTCCTAAATTTAGGTATCTACGGTTAAAACAACGACTTTCGTCCCATTTTCAATTCGCAGATAAATCTCATCTGAAGTCAGTATCCTGCTCTCAGCAGATTTTGCACACCAGTACATATATATCTACCATACTAAGTATCTAAAATCCAATTTTAATACTAGTAGTGAACATATTTATGACAATCATATTTGAAGTCAGAGCCTTGCTCGTTATTCAATTCCTTCATGTCTGCCTTGTCCAAACGGCAGTCATGCTTCCGCGATTCCGTTTGCCACAATTTAGGCAGACATCTTGGGATATGTCTTTTATCTTCCCAGAAGATTATAATGATTTTTCCTTTGCCCTATTTCCATATTCCAGAAGCCTTTGGCCAAGCCTTGGCCTTCTGGAATATCGAAGTAAAGTGCGTCTTGCGCTTCTTGCCTTATTGCACACTTTTGGCTTTGTCTCCTAGAGAATAGCCATTAACTCTCCAAGAGTTTTGTATTGCAATTTTAATACTTCTAAAATCTAAATATAGATTTATGAAGATCCTTCAATTTCAATATCATACTATAAGGATCTAATCCTTAGTTCTGATTAAGAAATTAAAGAGTCTATTTGACAAGCATAACGGATTAAGCACTAAAGTTATCATCACATGAATCTTCCAAAGATCATGCTCCATTATTTGCTTAACTCCGGGCTTAGGCCTAATATGTTATTTTATCAAATAAAGTAACTTATTAGTTTCCAGGACCATCCTGAAATTATTCTCAATTTGAAAATTAAAGTCGTTTAATACATTTTCCCCAGGATTATGTTTTAAACACTAATCTTTCAATTTTATCTTGATTCTAATAGTCCAACTATTTAATCAACGATTTGAGGTACTATTCATTATAATGATTACTATAGTCCAACTATATAATCAACTATAATTTAATTTGTTAAATTCAATTATATTGATTACTATAATCCAATTATAAAATCAACTATTAATTGAAATGGTTAATTCAAATATATTAATTACTATAATCCAATTATATAATCAACTATAATGAATTAGTTTGAATACAGTCCAACTGTTTTATTAAAACAACGATTAAATATTAGTCCAACTAACATTTAATTTATTTGACGTAATATTTATAATGAGCGCGTATGCCAAGTTACTAAACGAATATTGCAAATTTAATACTTGCCTCCCACTATTTTTCGGCTAGCCTCTAACCCTCTGTCGAGTACTCGGTAAACCGTGTTTCCTAGTGGGGTAAGATCCCGTTAAATAACACACAATCTTGACTTTGGCCAACAAATTGTATGATAATTAACTAGGTAGATCTCTAAGATCAATTGGATCCCATCCAATTCCTAGATCCAGTAGGGGGACATCCAAGTCCGAAACATATATCTTATATATGCCAATATATCCAATATATTACCTAATATTTTTCCTCTGAATCAACTAAGCCTTGACTTTGACACAACAAACTTAGTGATCCCAGTTAAGCGGAACCCATTGACCATGGAAAGCTTCATAATCAATGTCGATGGACAAGAAGTGGTCTTGACTTTGGCCAACAAACCACAACTTGGACAAGACACCAATATGGAACAAAGCTCTCGTGATTCAAACACATCCTCGACGGACAAAGGCCTTGACCTTGGCCAACAAACCAATGCCAGTCTTGGATCTTGAGTAAGAATCACTCAATGGAAGGAAAAACGCTTAATATTTTGTGAGGGTTTTTCGCGTGCAAATTGGCAACCAATTTATTATCTTTGTTAAGGTCTCATCATCATACACCCTTAAACATGCATTCTAAACACATAATAAGGCGCATATAAATAAATAATAATGATATGCGGATGGATACTTAACACATTGATCCTAGATCAAATCTCTCCATTTCCTCTCTCCCGCTAGCACAAGTATTAATTCTACCTGTTACATAACACTTCTAAAGAAACTTCATTTACATTGAGGGGAATAGGTGAGAAGAGAAATACATAGAGTAAAAAGGTAATAGGCTGGACACGCAGGTCCAATTAATAAATTCTAAATTTATTACAACAATTTCCAAAATTTCCCCACCCATCTAATATCCATCCGATATACATTATTCATGCATCGCAACCATGTATTCACACAAGCATGTTATCAATCAATCTAATCCAATTAATTAATCTGATAATTAATGACCATCCAATGTTCAAACAACGATTTGATTTTGCGAATAAGTACTCAAAGTACGAATTCTTGAA
Source organism: Zanthoxylum bungeanum (assembly GCA_019454045.1). NCBI lineage: Eukaryota > Viridiplantae > Streptophyta > Magnoliopsida > Sapindales > Rutaceae > Zanthoxylum > Zanthoxylum bungeanum. The sequence continues at coordinate 25,548 of SKCR01036104.1, forward strand.
TTAAATTAAACTACAACATTAAATCCAATTCAATTTGCATTTAATACTAATTCGCTATTTAATTCCAAATTAAATACTACACTTTATTTGACGAACCTTTACGACTTAAATTCCAAATTTAATCGTTACGGGTCTCAAAGCCCGATTAACATCCAATGTTAATTTAATTAAAGTCCAATGGGCTTTTAATTAATTTCTTAAGGCATGGACTTTTGGTTAACTTGGGTCAAACCCAATAACCAAAGCCCAATCAAGGAATAACCCCATAAGCCTAGAAATCAATTTAAGCCCATTAGGCCCAACTAAAGTTAAGGGTCTATTAGTCATAATTGGACTTTATGGATGTGGTTTTGGGCCCAATTGGATCCAACCAATTTTCCTAAACCAATCTTGGTACAACCAAGCCCAATAAGCCCAATTACAACATTACAAGCCCAATTTCCAAAATTAAGCCCAATTAATTAAACTACAAAATTCCAAATTTCATATTTAAATAACCAAATTGTATGGCATAATTAATTACCCAATTAATATTTCTAAAACATCAATTAGCCTAATTAATCATGCTCATTAACATCAATTAGTGTCCAACACAATTTGATCAAAAATCAAACCCATTTTACATGCTTCTTAGTCTCGACAATGTGGGGTATTTTATGTCAAATTCGAATTCAATCCAATTAAATCCAATTTAACATTAAATCAACATTCCCAACATGATTCCCACTCATCCAATGAATCAAAAATAAAAAAAAATCACCAAGATATTTTAGGGCATCATTCTCGGCCAAGCCTTAATTTTGGGCAAAAATTATTCCAAACAATATTTCATGAAATTGATCCAATCAAACTTCAATTAAACTACATTTAAGCATACTCAATCATCCAATTCAACCAAATCATGCTCAAAATCAATTTACCCAATTTTAACCTCCATGCAAGCTCCAAGCTTTGTGATGAAATTCCATGCTCATAAGTGGGTTTCCCTATCACCTTCGCAAGACCCTTTTGTGTGCTAGCACTCTTGATTTTTGCCACAAAAATGACTCTTTCCTTCTCCATGACTTACGGCAGTGAGCTGTGACAAGAAGAAGAAATTTCAGCCCCTTGGGCGTGAATGGGAGAGGAAGAAAGAGAAGAGATAGTTGTGTGTGTTGGTTGATGGATTGTGTATCTAATACACAATTGAATTATTAAAATTCATTTACCAAAAGTAGTATAAGCCTTTCCAAAAGTCAACAAGTTTTGGAGCCAAAATTTGGTAATTAATTGCTTCCAACAACTCACATCAACTATTCACATCACTCAATCAATCAAGTGACAAGTTGTCACATCACTCAAAGTGACTAATGATTTGACGCTTGATGTGACTTGCGTGCCGCACTCGAATTCGAAATGCGAATGCGCTCGCAAACACACCCGGGCTCGGGGTCGCTAATTCCAAATTAACAAATTTTCCGTTGTGACGTAATTAAATAATTATGCCTAGCAAAATCACTATTTACATCGCTAAAAAATTAATTCTAAATTAACTCGTTCGCCCGAATTAAAATCTAATTTCAATTCCGCGTCGAAATCCAATTTCGTATAATATATCGAATATATTATTTAACCGATTAATTCCAAATTAATCGTTCTCTCTCTCTAATGATAATTTATCCCAGATAAAATATCTCCGTAATTAATCCCAGATTAATTTTCTCTCTCATTTAATTAATCCCAGATTAATAAAGTGCAAGTCATACGTCATCGGTGAATCTTCGAGAAGCGACCCATGAGTAGGGATGACAACAAGACCCGGACGACCCGGGTCCGGGAAGACCCGGGTCCGGAATTAAAAAATCCGGACCCGGGATCACTCGGTCCGGACCCGGGTCCGTAAAAAAAAATTAGATTTTAATAAAAAATATAAAATATTATGCATATATATATATATATATATATATATATAAATAATAGAATTTAATAAAAAAAAATTAAAAGAATTGAAATAAAACTAATAAAATTGACAAAATACAAATATAAATATAAAAAAATACAATTAAAACTTAAAAAAAAAAAAGAAAAAAAAGAATGCGGGTAATCGGGTCCGGACCGGATCTACCCGGATCCGTACCGGGTAGACCCGGGTCCGGACCCGGGAATATTTACCTGGGTCCGGAACCGGACCCAGGGTTGTGAAACCTCTTCCGGATCCGGACCCGGGTCCCGATCCGGATTTTGCCATCCCTACCCATGAGATCCCCGGATATGTTGGCAGTAAATTCGGTCGTCGTTCTATCCGAACACGTAAGTACCTCGTACTACGTTTTTACCGATTTACAAGACAAGGTTGGCTTCTAGCAAAGCGCCATGCCTACCCAATTCTCCAGAAATATCATTACAGGAATATGTGATCTATATCAGGCGTAGTATACGTAGTATTGCATATTTCGATCCAGTATCAGATGTCACGTGCTAGGCCTGGGGCTGGAATTGTGTCTGCCCCGTACGAAGCACATATCGGATCTCTAGTAACTAGTCTCTATAATCGGATAAACATGACCTAGTCATTTTATCCCGATGACTGCAGTACATAAGAGAACCAGTTCCGTATCCTACGTGACCATCATCTCCACTATGACTGGAGTGATACTTCCGTCTTGACATCACACCCAACACACTACGATTCTCAATATACCCAGCAGAGGCGTACACAGAACCTGTTAAAGCCCTGGACGACCTAAAACCAAAGCATATTGATTGTCGCAAGTATTAGCGGTGCAAGTCTCAGGTTAAGACCAAATACATCTACCCTGATTTTGAACTTCCATAGACACAGAGTCATACTACCAATGGAATTCCGAGGGGTCTATCCAGAGCGAAGCTGTTTTCCGTATCATCGGTAAAACACAACCTCCTACTACACTTGCATGAGTATCCTATACCCAAATATATGAGAACAATGCCGTTATGCCCTCACAACGCGCACAAGTGTAATACTATTCTTTTACGTATTATTGATGTCCATTCTCGATAATACTCTGACTGAGGATATTTAATGATTAAACCTTCGTGAATTGATATTGTCTCGTATCATCTCAATCCATGAACTAATCATAAGGACCTCCTATCATTTATACATCTTGGTAATCTAATCACAAATGATAAGAGAGCAATTTCCTTTGTCACATAGTTAATTTGTACAACAACACCATAATCTGTACAAATAGTGACGCTATGGGTCATAACTGTCCAACAAGGATAACATTGATTTTATGTGTGATCCTCCACACTTTGATGTCATGTATGTTAGAGATATTTCATGGGATGACCACTATATGTTCTTTGGATGTGGATTGATGCACTCGTTAGTCAAGTATGTATCAAGATAGGATCTGTCGGCCTGTATATGTACCATAATAGGTTAAGGTATTCCATGTGAGTTAGTCACGATTCCCAATACTTTAGTTAAAGCCGACCACCGATGGTTGATCGCATATATCATAAATAATGTTCTGATTAGTTGTAAAGAATTGTGGACATATCGACAATATGAGATGTGCGTCTTGAAAACTTGACGGTGTAATATATTTTCTAAGCACAACTCGGATAGCCTACGACGGAGGGATTGTTAAATATATATGATGACCTTGACTTGTATAGTTCAGAAAGGTCGTTCGTATTCTTCGCAAATTCGGAGGTGGTCTAATTGCGTACATATAAACTAGGTTTATATGACGAACGTGTCTAGACTTAGAGAGTGCAACAATATGAAGTGTACTCGTTGAGCATTTGGGTAGCCAATAATTTTTGATATTATATAATATTTGATATTATAATTATCAATTAAAGTAATTGAGTGTTATTGACTAATATTAATTATTTACTTGACCAATTGAGATTAATTAGATTAATCCAAATTTATTTATTGTTAAATAAATAATTACACAATGGATTTTAGATAAAATATTCGAAATGTACAATTTTACCAACTGCAAGACAGTAAATGTATCATTTCGATACAACATACATCTTTCGAAGAAAATGACACCTCAGATTAAGGAAGATAGAGTTAGAATGTCTAACTTGTCATATGATTCTTGTATTGGAAGTATTATATATGATATGCTATGTTCAAGACCTGACATCAGTTTCAGCGTTAGTGTTACTAGATGATATCAATCTGATCTGGGTAATGATCATTGGAAAATCGTGAAATATATCCTGAAATATCTTAAGGGTAATAAGGATAAGTTTATAATTTATAAAGAAAATGAGCTACAACTTAAGGGTTATACAGACTCCGATTTCCAGAGAGATCCGGATGATATAAAGTCTACATATGGGTATATATTTACCCTTAAGGCTTTACAACTGATTCTACCACTGAGGCAGAATTTATAGCGACTTTAGAAGCGTCTAAAGAAGCTGTTTGGATTATAAATTTTATCACAGAACTTGGCCTTGTGCCTAGTATTGCATATCCGATCCCACGATATTGTGATAATAGCGGAGCCATTGCGCAGGCTAAAGAGCCAAGGGCGCATTCCAAATCTAAACACGTCGAAAGGAAATATCACGTGATTAGAGAAATTATCGAACGAAAATACTTAGTGTCTTGAAGGTTCAATGACAAGACAATATAGCATATCCGCTTATTAAGACATTACCTCCTAAGTTATTCAATAAGAATGTGGAGGAGATGAGACTTCGGTACCATCCAGATTAGCACTAAGCAAGTGAGAGTTTGTTGGAGGTGGTGCTTGGAGCACCAATCTGAATAATCTATTGTACATCATATTTTATTATTTAATAATAAAATAACTACATTTTCATTCCAACCTTATTAATGGTAATTATTATGTCATAATGCATACAAGTTTGATATATAAATATGTTGAGAATAACATCGACCTTAAAATAGTCATATAGTAATACTGGACACTGGGTGGTCTGACATTATGATAATATTACTATTATAAACTATTCCTAAAGTAAATATTTATAGTTGTTGGTTTTGGAATACGGTCGAATTCCTATAACCTAGAAGACTAACACATGTCGTATATTAATATTGGAGTTTCAATGGTATATCCCAATGAACCATGAGCAATGGAAACTCATAGACATATGGGTATTTGTTGTAGCGAATACTGAATGACTCACATGTGAATCCTCGAGTCGAATAGCATATGTGATCCTTTAACTATATGATAGCATTGATTTTATGTGTGATCCTCCACACTTTGATGCCACGTATGTTAGAGACATTTCATGGTCTGACCGCTAGAAGTTCATTGGGTGTGGACCGATGCACTCGTTAATCAAGTGTGTATCAAGATAGAATTCGTCGACCCGTATGTGTACCATAAGGGGTTAAGATATCCATGTGAGTAAGTCAAGATTCTTAATACTTTGGTCAAAGCCGATCACCTAGGGTTGATCGCATATATCAGAATTAATGTTCTGATTAGTTGTAAAGATTCGTAGATATGTCGACAATATGAGATGTGCGCCTTGAAAACTTAACGGTGTAATATATGTTTCCTAAGCACAACTCGGATATTAGTCTAATTTTATATAATTGGTTTTTCTTATATCTTATGTGATTTATTGGCTTATTTATTGAACTTATGCTTAATGCTTCTTGTTACTTGATCACTAGTAAGATTGAATTGGTAAACTTATTTGAACTTGGAAAATGAATTTTAAGTTTAGCCTTAAGTTCAATAAAGCATGATCTCATCTAAAGGATTTCCCTACAAGATAGAAATATATATGTAGGACGTGAGTAGTCATAATGAGAACCTGATCTTAAAGAATTTAGATTAAATTGGTTGACATAAAAATATAATTAATTAATTAATTTTGAATATTTTCACATGACCGTTGAAAGAGGCTTATGGGTACTGTCGTATTCCAGGTTAATAAATTAATTTATTACACAAGTATAGAAAAATCAACTCATCTTTCGCCTAGTATTTGGTGGATTTACAATCTTGCATGTCTTTCTCTCATTGGTTGTCTTTGAAGTTTTTATAATTGTCTTTATTTTCCGTAGCCTTAGTTCTGCACAATTAATTTCAATTAGATACTCGTAGGTATTTGGTCTTAATAATTAATAGAATAGGTAATAAGTCTTCGTATGATCTGAAAGGAACCTAGGACACCACTTATCTCCACATTGGTATGATATTGTCCACTTTGGGCCTAAGCCCTCGTGGATTTGCTCTTGGGTTATACCCAAAAGGCCTCATATCAATGAAGATACATGTTCATCCTTATATGCTCATGATCTTCCTCATTTCTAACCAATGTGGGACTTTGTTTGCACACCCAACAATCCTCCCCTCGAACAAAGGACCACAAAGGATCACCGAGCCTCCCCTCAAACGATCATCCATCCGTCCACTCTAGCCCAGGCCAACTCCTCTTCACCGTGTTGGGATTAGGACACGTCCATGAAGACCGAAGCACACCGCCTATCTAATCGAGCACATTCACGGATCACGATCGGGGCTCACCACCTTTTTGTTCGGTATTCCGAGGATTCATCCACATGCTAACTCCGGGGCATGGCTCTGATACCACCTTTTTGTTCAAATAATAATTTTTATATTATTTGAACAATACGTATGTTTGCGTAACGTGTGAAAATTGTCCATAAGTTTCCATGCTTGAATTAATGTTTGAATCACCGAGGAATTAGGTTTATTTAGCCGAAATAACTTGACTAAACTTACATTAATTATCTCCCCACAAATCATCATTACAATTTTGAGATGTGAAATCGTTCACACGGTCGTTGTCGTTTGAAGCAAATTTCGTTGGCTGAAATTTCTCG